>JAXIVJ010010063.1:0-47500 GCA_036785665.1 Chirona hameri
ATATATATATATATTGTTAAATTATAGACTTATCGGCTACTAATCAGGTTTATATTCATATTCGAATTTTCGACCTTCGCATTGAGGTCGTTATCAAGAAAGTTTAGCAACACTTTAGCTGAAACACTCTAATATGAAAATTCGAATATGAATATTAACCTGATTAGTACCCGATAAGTCTATAATTTAACATTATAATGCCTAATCAGATAAGCTTAAAAACATAAAATATTCAAAAATCCGGAAGATATGTCATAGAACCATACTTAGGCAACTACCATACCAAATTTAAAACTGACATCTCTACTTTTGACTGACTTATGACATCTAAAGTATGGGTAACTCATGAAGTCATATTTTGAGATTGCTATTTTTGCTTGTATTGGCCAGATACAGACATATAAATGCCAGCACTGTATTCCTGAGCAAAACTGGTCCATAACATGCCTTCTTTTTTAATATTTATCAATTTCCAATTTTGACCTTCAGTGACCTGAACTTGACCTGAACTTGAC
This sequence comes from Chirona hameri, assembly GCA_036785665.1. Taxonomy (NCBI): domain Eukaryota; kingdom Metazoa; phylum Arthropoda; class Thecostraca; order Balanomorpha; family Balanidae; genus Chirona; species Chirona hameri. The sequence goes on from JAXIVJ010010063.1 coordinate 516, forward strand.
AATAACTTCACGTAAATGAATTCAGTTGGTAAAATGACTATCACTATCGAATTATACATGGCAAATAACCCATAAAACATGTGTTGCATGACTTTCGTAGATATTTTGCGCATAGTGTTTTTTGTGACCTGACCTTGACCTTGACCTTTGCCAACAATCTCATTCATTTTAGCCCATGCGAGATGTGTATAATACATTTGGCAGCACTTTGGGTGATCATGGTCGTAATCGATGGCTTTTGCTGGAAAGTATGGCCCATAAACTCAAATACGTCGAATTTGACCTTTAACCTGACTGTGACCTGACATTTGACCTCACTTTCAAATTTGTTAGCATGCTTTAGATTCATCTCATTGAGAGCTTTCGAATGCCGCCTTGCGCGTCTCGCTGCGATCATTGGTTCGGAAGATAACCAGGGGGCGTTTAACGCCCCCCCCCCCCCCCCCCCCCCCCTGTCAATGGCGTTCGGCTGAGACCCCAGTCAATGCCGGGTTAATGCAGTTGGTGTTATCAACTGAAACTGGCAGGAGCAGGGCTGCTTTAGTCTGACAAAACACTGTTCCGTCCTACGCAATGTGCTGCGACCGTGTCTCGGAGAGCCAACACGTCAATAACACACGCCTTGTCTCCGCTCCAGGTCATCGAGAGCCGCCGAACCCGTCATCTACTCCGCCGAACAACCGACTCGGCCTCATTTTGACTCGACCAATGCATAGTGATTTCCCAACGGACGCCGCCTCGCTCGGCGTTCGTCTCTTCCGCGTCGCTGGCGCCGCCGCCGGGCGCTGCCACCGGCTGCCACCGGCAGGAAAGTCATGGGGCTCGCTTGGGCTCACTGGAGGCCATCGCGCGGCTCCAACGGGCCGTGCCCGGCCGCCATCTGCAGCGGGCCGGCTCACGCTCCGCCGCCTCGACCCGGCCAGTTCGCAGCGCGCCCTGATGGACGCACTTTCCGCTCATTTTGCGATCCGGCCCGGGAGCGGGTGAGATAGCGGGCGATGTGTTGGGTGGCGGCCGAGCCAAGCTGAGGGATGATGCTGTTCGAATATGGGTGATAGGGTTAGGCAAATGCATGACCTTGCTCGGAACGACGGTTAAAGCATGCGTCAGCGCTTCGCATTTGGTGTACGAGAGCGATAGAAAATTAATATTTATTGCAACAAAATACAATCGGGAGACTATCAGCAAGAGCAGGAAGAGGAAGTCGAACTCCAGCTAAAATTTGTGAAACGGTTGTACCTGACTGTAGGTTGCCTCGCCTTAAAGCCGAACCATGATATTCCGAAATCTGAACGCCGTTTGCTGATGTATGTTTTTTACTGCTGATTATCAACACATTCCTTTTCATATATTACGCGTCTTCGCTTTTTAAATGCACGGCTTTATGCATCATGCAGCCTATGTAAGTGATTAAATACTGATGACTGAAACACAGTGAAAGTCATGTTGACTTAGACACTACTAACTAAAGTGTTCGCTTGCCGACATTCTTTTTAAAGCAGACCCTGACTTCTCTTCTGTGACCCTTCTAGAAGGCAGCTTGTTTTCTGTGGTTAGTGCATTCTGTCCCAGACACATTCATATCCGATCAATTATTATCTGTCACCGCCAGTGACAGCCCCAAATGATCTATTCACTGACGAGTGAATGCCAATGACACTGCGGAATGACTAACAAATACAGGCCGCTCGCTACCGTGAATGACGACATAGGCCCTCAATAGATCTACGAGCTGAATGGCGATGATTTATCATTCATCAAGAAAATGGCATTTTCTATGCAACCATTGAGCGTTCGCAGGAACGTATCACCGACCACAAAAAGGAGTATTAATGTTGAGTGCAGAGGTGGTAAAAGTGCTTTGAGTGGCCCCGACCAAAAGTCGCACATGCAAAAATGACCCCAGCACAGCTGGGGTATTTTTTTAACTTCACATGAATACCCTAGCACCTGGCTGCATACTCACATCCTCCCTATATTTTAACCCTCGCCCTACGGGGAGGGCCTGACAGTCCCCCTGAGGTTTTCTTGAATAACTGTTTACACATGCGGTGCATCTAGCTGAAATTTTCGGTAGCTGAGTTTGCATCAATAATACGGCTGCTGTAAATTTGTTATTGAAATTGGTTATGAAGTTTGGGAGATAATCATGTTTTGATGACGTCATGTTGGTAAAAAAACGAGAAATATTTGAAAAATCGTATAAACAGAGTTTTAAAACAAATTGCAAACGCAATACACCAAAGATATAAAATGGCATTCTCTTTAAAATGGCTATCTCGGATTAAAACAAAAATTGACTGATTTTTTGGGAAAAACCCCCACAAAATCAAAATCTCCAAAGATGTTAAAAGAAAACGGAATATATGTGAGAGAACTGAGTATGGACAATACCCATACCAAATTTCAAAGCAAAGTCTTCATTTTTGACTGATTGATGGCTCCCTAAGTGTAAGAATCTAATGACGTCATTTTTTTATATAACTTTTTTGACTTTTTTGGACAAGATACGAACAAATAATTACATTTTCTGTATCTCTGAGTCAAATATAGTCTAGGAACATGCCTTTTTATTTACATTTATCAATTTCTAATTTTGAGGTTTTCTGAAGAGCAAAATCGCTGTTCTGGACGTGGAAAATCCGAGGTCATTCACTTGACCTGAAAGGTCACCCGTTGACCTGAAACCTAAAAATCGCATACTGTTAGATTCCTCTCATGATCGTCAACATGCTGGTTCTTACCGCATTGCTCTAAGTTGCTTAGTTTGGAAGTTAACCGGGGGCCTGTCAGCCCCCCCCCCCCCCGTAGGGCGAATGTGAAAAAAGCTCCCGTAGGGCGATGGTTAACCTGCGCCGTGCCGGGGGTTAGACACCCCCTTCAGATTTTTCGCGGATGGCGGAAAAACGGCGACACGCAGCGCCGCCATTTTTGGCACAGCTGTTTGTGCATCAATTGTCCACATTATGTAACAAACAAAAAATCGGGTCATCTTAGGTCAGGTCACCAGACCAGGTCACGTGACCCCATCTGCCAAAAAACTTGTTGTCGTACCACAGTCACAGTTTTGGGATGATCGGTTTTACACTTACAGGATTTCATAAGGTCACATATATCTACAATTCGTTTGTCTTGGATTTTGAATATCAGCGACCTAAGGTCGGTTTAATTTCGTGACCTCCCCATTATAAGTCTAAGGGGAAATATTCAAATGGTTCCTATTCTAAGGAGACGCAAGATAGCAGTCTAATTCCTTCTGGATCATGTTATTATATAGGACATCCTTGATGACCTAGGTGCAATTTTTGTTCAGTGACCCCTACAGGGTCAGCCGAGGTCATCCGAGGTCACCAACAGTTGTATCTCAATAACTCTCGACATAATGACGATAGAGCAGTGAAACCGACACCAATGTGTTTTTCTCGTCGCGGCACATCTTCTCATATGCAACATGACCTACTTGGATCACCACCACTTGACCTTGACCTGAGGTCACATTTGTAAGTTGACCTGATCTGATCCTCACTAATATGAGTCGAAGCGTCTTAACGAGACAAGCACGATGACGCCAAATTATTGCCTTGTCGTTATTGGGTAAAAAGATATTCGTAATACACTTTTTTTAAATAGCCTTTTTGACATTTCCTGAGCTCTGCAGCCTAAACTATTGGCCTGGGCTCAAATTCAAGGACACTTTTGCGATTGCATTTTCCAAGATATTTCCATTGTTTTTGTTTTCGCTTGTTCCTAGCTATCATAGTTCCTGTGATATCTGGGGGTTTCTGGAGCGAAGTCCTAAAACTTGAAAATCTGACCTTTGATGACCTCTGGTGACCTCAATATTGACTTGAGGAAAACATATCTGAAAATTTTCGAATGTGCTTTTCGAAAACTTTTGAACTTTTTCCGCGTCTTTCTAGCCCTTTTAGTTTTCGAGTTAGAGGGGGTTCCAAAACAGTGAAATCCACTGTCCTGACAGTGAACAGTAGACTCACTCCATTGAAAATGCACTAGTACCCCGGCCCCGGCCCCGGGGAATCTATTGTCCGGATTTCCCGCGCCGTGCCTGGAGGGGGGGGAAGGGGGCGTTTAGACACCCCCCCCCCTCCCTCCCTAAGGTTTTTCGAGGATATCAACAAAATGGCGGCGCGCAGCGCGCCGTTTTTGGCACAGCTGTTAAGGCATCAATTGCCTACATATTGTAAAATTCTTGTCCACGGATCATCTCAGGTCATGTCACCAGGCAAGGTCACGTGACCCCACTTCCAAAAAAGTGTGCGGTCGTACCACAGCCACAGTTTTGGCCCATCGATTTCGTACTTACAGGATTTCATAATAAGGGTAATGGTACCTAAGGGTAATGGGTAATGGGTAATGGGTAATGGGTACCTAAGGGTAAATTTTCATAAGGGTAATGGTACCCACAATTCATTTATCTCGGATTTTGTATATCGGTGACCTAAGGTCGGGTCAATTTCGTGACATCCCCATTATAAGTCAATGGGGAAATATAAAATGCTTCCTATTCTGAGGATACGCACATCAGCCCAATTCCTTCTGGATCATGTTATTATAGGCCATTCTTGAAGACCCATGTGCATTTTTGGTTCAGTGACCCCACGTGTTGCATCTATCGTCCGGATTTTTTTATCGCCGGATTTAGTTTTTTAATGTAATTTATTATTATTGGCAATCAAGAGCTGAAACGAAACTGCTAATTTAAAAAAAGAAGTAAATGTACATACATACTGACGTGACGAATATGATGATGAAGTGAATAATACATTTGAAGTGGTTTGGACGATCAGTATTTCTAAGGACACGATCGCTTAGTAAACTTTCACAGGAATGACATAGTGATGATTTTTTGCTGGCATTTTGACCCCGAGTACTTCATGAGCAGGAGCATTTTGTCCCAGACATTATCCATAAGGACAGAACACTTTACCATCCCTGGTTAAGTGTTATTAATTCATAGCTATGTGGCCACACCTCCCATTGAGAAAGTCCTCCCCAGAGAAAGGAAGAAAGAGAAAGAGCTCCCACTTTAAATCAGGTTGAGCTCTGCTGCAGTCGCCAAAATATAACTATTGTCTTAGTATTACTTTTTTAGTTCGATATTCTGAACTTCGTTCGAAACTTTAGGCGCTATGATCGGGGCCAAATGGCAGCGAATCAGCGCAGCATCATTATTTTATGTTGTCGATACCTGTTTGTGAATACAGCTTTGTAAGGTGAAAACAAAGTGTATTAAGATACATTCAGAATGTATTTCATTCAGAGAAAAGTCAGATTCAATATCTAACCGTTGATGCTATTTTTTGACATGCAATAAAATGTCAATTTAAGAATTTGAAAATATTGATTTCGTAAAATGGTGCGGATACTATAAAACATGTTCGAAGAAGAAAAAAACGAGATAGAATTTCAATGGATGAAGTTGAATTAGCAGTGAATGACTGATGACTGATCCACATTTAGACATGCCACTTTGGGCTGAGTTGGATTCTCGTTTGTGGCCCATGTGGCGCTGTCTGCCGTCGACTGCCGAGAGGCAGCAGCTGCCTGGTTCCCACGCGCCATTAGAGGAGGCCACAGCTCCTCCGTGAACGGTCAGGGCAGCGACGGTCCAGCGGCGCACACGCCATTAGAGCGGGCCACACCTCCAGGTGAACGGTCAGGGCAGCGACGGTCCAGCGGCGCACACGCCATTAGAGCGGGCCACACCTCCAGGTGAACGGTCAGGGCAGCGACGATCCAGCGGCGCACACGCCATTAGAGCGGGCCACACCTCCCGGTGAACGGTCAGGGCAGCGACGGTCCAGCGGCGCACACGCCATTAGAGCGGGCCACACCTCCAGGTGAACGGTCAGGGCAGCGACCATACTGTTACTAGCTCTAGCTGACGAAATGCCGGCCCTGCAGCTCATAGCCCATACTCAGACTCACTACCCATATACCCGTCGTAACGTGTTGTTTGTTGTTTTCAGTGGACCTGCTTCTTTGTGTGCCTTGGGAATAATGAGTAAAAATATATGATCTTATACATGTCAAAGTTGTATTCTTTGACATCTGACAAACAAATAATACAACTTTGACATGCATAAGATCATATATGTTTTACTCATTAATAACCATGCACATGCCAGCCATCCTCGTCAAAATAAAAAAACTCTGGAATAAGGTGAAGCAAAGCTGATAAGAGGTAGTTTTCAGAATATATTGCAAAATAATATTGCAACTATTGCAATAAGTTACTTGGCGTCCTTTAACCCTCGCCAGTGCAGGGGGTTGATGCCACCCCCCTCGGTTTTTCGGGAATAACTCGCGTAAATATCAACCGAATACGATGCAACTTTGAGTACCATACTTGTGAAAAATTTGACACATATTTTGATTTTTTGTTCAGTTGTAGCTCACATGACCCGTGACCTTTGACCTGTTTTTCAAGGTCATGTCAGGCGCAACTGGCGTCTCGTAGTATTGATCCTTGTAACTTGTGCAGTTTCATAGTGTTTGTCGTTCAGGAGCATATGCACAGGTGCGTCCAGGTGACAGTTGTGGTTTACTTTGAGATTGTGACTTCGATTGACCTTTTCAGAGGTCAACCGAGGTCACTGACATCCGATGACCTCATATTACTTTTTTGGCTTCTGGCAGTTTCTAGGACATTTTGTGACGCTGATTTCAAATATGGGATCCATTTTACATAATTATACGTTCCACTGGGGTCATGCGCCCCAACAGGTCAACCGAGGTCACTGACCTCAAACGACCTGACATGACTTGACATGCCTTTTTTGGAATTTGGCAGTTTCTAGGACATTTTGTGACGCTGATTCCAGATTTGGCACCCATTTAGCATAAGTATATGCTCATTCACGATTCTAGCTCGATTAAATTCAATTTATACGAATTTACAATTCGGTTGAATTTCAGGTCATTGACATGACCTCAGAGGTCACCTAATGACCTAGGACTTTAACATCAGGTATCAATGGCTTCCTCTCGTGATAAGCCACACGCCCGTTTTTTAATCGAAGCTCTAGCCCAATTAGAGGCGAAACGCTAGGGGGGAGGTTGTCCCCCCCCCCCCCCCTGCACGATGACGCACTGATCGGACGCTGCACGGGCGAGGGTTAGCCCTATTAGCCGTTTTCACGAAGGATTTTGCGTTTGGGGCGAATGGGGCGTTTGGGGCGTTTGGGGTGTTTGGGGGGGGGGGGGGATTGGGGCGATTGGAGAGTTTGGGGTACATGGGTCTATAGCTCGTAAGAACACGGATTTTCCAGGTGATTTTTGGTATCAATCGCGACTTTATGAATTAATGCATTTTTCTGGAAATTCCATTTCAATGCTAACACCATAGTTTACTTAAAATTAACAATTTCATCTTAAACTAGCTCTGGTGTTGCCAGACGGCTGGGGTGTTTGTGTGACGCCATCTTGCTCGAATCCCGGAAGTGGCTGGTTTGGGAAATGGTCATATTTTACAACGACATGGTTTTCAGGAATAATAGCTAATTTCAATGAAAACTAGATTAATTAGTCCATTCATATTTTCAGTCATATTCACTTTTGAAAGCAAGTATTAATGAGAATTAGCGATTTCTTTTTTATCATTTGTTGTAAGATGACAAGAATGCTTGCTCCGGCTCTGCGCTGGCTCTGCACAGGCGCCACCGCCTGGTCACCATGGCGACGGGACGGCCGGTCGCCTGACGTCACGTTGCACACGTGGCTCCGGCGCCGGTGGGCTGGTCACCATGGCGACCAGCCGGCTGGTCGCCTGACGTCACGTTGCGCATGCGCAGAGCCGTGGTCTGCGCCCAGCAATGGCGTCCGTTTGACCTAGAGCAGCCATTTTTGAGTTTTCAGTACCAGTGGCTGCAGAAAGCCCGCATGTTCCATGGGTTTATAAGTGCTTTGTCTGAGGTATTTTCAGCTTTTTGTCAGATTCACCAATTAATAAATTAATAAAATCAAAAACATTTGGTGTGATTCGAAATGCGTAAGGATTGTTTCGGTTTTCGGAAACCAACGAAGTTACCGCTCTAAATTGGATGATCTCAGCGGGACGGAGCGACGTTGAATTAAGGTCTGTCTATGCTTTTGACATTTTATTTCGTTTTTCATCATAATGCTATATTTCTTTGCCATTAATATATTCAGTTTTGCCCTAACTAACTGTCAATTGCGTATTTTATATAATCAAAGCTGATTATCTAGTATACTTTTTAGCCTCTTTTAGGGCATTTTCAGTATGTTTTGTAGAAAGAACTAACGCAACCCAAAATTGCCAGATGTGCTCATGAATGTGAACATTCAAAGCAAATTGACGGTAAATATTGCATTGTAAGAGCATATACTTATACATTAATTCATAAAATTGTGATTGATACCAAAAATCACCGGAAAAGACCGTGTTCTTACAAACTGTAGACCCATTTACCCCAAACACCCCAATCGCCCCAATCGACCAAACGCCCCAATCGCCCCAAACGCAAAAAAATCCTTCGTGAGAACAGCTATTAGTGGCAGGCTCCTGGCTACTCCTATTAGTGGCAGGGGGTGGCGGATTCCGTCCCCCCCCCCCCCGGAGATCTCGAGATCCACCCGTCCGATTTTCAAATATCAAACAGCGTTTGATTCCCCTTAACACGATCTACATTTCTTTTTTAAAAAAAACGAAATTGTTATAGAGGGGCAACAGGGGGGGGGGCAAAAACGACAAATATTAGAGGTATTTGTGATCCAACACAGCTGTCATGTTTATCAACCGATTTCAACGCAACTAATAGGGATCGATAGAGATTGAATTGGGGATTGATATATGATGGTGACTTTTTTAAATGAAAAAATCATAGGCGTTTTCAGGTCACTAAATTTGGGGGTAAAATAAATGCCTTATAAAACAGTTTTTTTCTTCTTCTTTTTCGATAAATGAAATGGTGTGCTATTGTGACATCAGACACAACAGTTATAAAGCATATTTACATCCATAGACGGTGCCAGGTTAGCGAAAAAGGGATGCAAAATATATACAAAATAACTTTCCGTAAACCTCCCCTTTTCAAGTCCCTGAAACCGCCTCTGTCGTGCAATATTGAATATAGTTCATTACAATCAACTAATTTACACTTGTTTCAATCACTGTAAATCTATGTAATTCCTTTATACTTCAGGCAGTTAGGAAGAAGCCGTGAAGATCGCATCTCCGTAGTATCGCTAAATGTCACAGACGAAAATTTTCACAAAACTGGGCCCTGGAACCGCTTCTATTCAGATTAGGAACTACAAATTTTAACTCCATATGCAGAATTTGATTCTATGAAAAGTCCCGAAATGTAATGGGTCTACTCTTCGCCGTTCGGGAGATATCTGCGAAAAAACCTGAGGGGTGGGCAGAGTCTGCCCCTGCCACTAATAGGGTTAACTTATGGGAAAACGGGATTACGGGATATTTTTTTTCTGATTGCCTTGCAGCAGCATGTCTGCTTCATGTTGGGCTGAGCCATTCAACCTGATATCGTCAGCCAATTGCATAAGACAAGCACACAAAGACACTGTCGCAGGTATATATTGTGTCGGACTTACGCAACATCATGGTGTCTTAGGCATTTGATGGATATATAAAAGGAAAGAGTTCACAATGAAGCTGGACAATGGTAGTAATACCCAAATCAGTACCGTAGTTAGCTGGAGAAAGTTAGCAGAACAGTTGCTCCCGCGCCTCAGCTTATCCTGACCTCAGCGAGCAATTACACACGCACAATTACACACACAGCGAGCAATTACACACGCGGCACCGTCCCATTTATCCTGACCTCAGCGAGCAATTACACACGCGGCACCGTCCCATTGAGAGCGTCGATCTGGCACACGAAGTAGTGCGGATCATTACAGGCGTAGGTGGCCCAGCGGCCGGTGCCAGCGTAGTTTGTGATGACGCACGGGTCGCCGTTGGGGCTCGGCTGGTCGCAGTACCAGTAGTGCCAGTCTACGGGCGTGTCATCGGACCAGCTCCAGACTGAGTCGACGCGCTGCAGGCCGAGCCAGGCGCGGTCGCCGCCCAGCAGTGTCTCGGCGATGAACGCGTCGTGCACGAGGTTGTGTACGGACACCTGGAGCGAGCCCGGCTGGATGGCGTCGCAGAGCTGGTCTGCCAGCGACCACTCGATGGTGTAGGTAGAGCGCCAGTAGCAGCGATCCTGGAAGGGGGCCCAGCCGTCCGGGCAGCTCTCCCCGGCGGCGGCGGCGACGGCGAGGGCCGCCAGACGGAGGACGAACAGCATGGCGACTGGTTGGAGGAGGTACGGTGCTGTAGACGAGTCAGTCACGCTGCCTCAGCACTGCAGGGTGCGATGTGACAGACTGGTTCGGCGACAGCCAAACACAAACTAACACAACCTAAGTGTTCAGGCATATGCTGACCTGCTATCAGCGATGGCGGGAGACTGCTATCAGCGATGGCGGGAGACTTACCGCACACTGCGTGGTGACTCGACAGGTGGCATCTGCTGTCTCTCGCAGCACAGATGTCTGCTGATATAGAGGCGATATGCTACATTAACTTGATGAATTGTGATGAACATTATTCAGCATATTAACGCTGGCATTCAGAAATAAATCGAATCACTATGACATAGCAAAAGTTGTTCAAACGGCTGTTAGAACAACAGCTCATAATAGAACTATGAGCTGTTAGACATTTAGCGTTTTTCACCTTTTTGCATATTTCGCTATTCCTTTAAATTTTGACCATATATTGGAAACTGGAATAGTTGTAAATGATGTTGCTTAGCTGGGACGGTGGCGTAGGATTTGGAAGAAAAACTTTTTCTGTTAATTCTATGGAACTTGGAGTGTATGAATGTATCTATCAGTTTTGTTTAAATAACGCAATCAATTACAGTTTAATATTGTTAACTCAGCCGTAATAAATCATATTTGGTAAATTACCCAGCAAATGTTTTAGAGGGGCTGGGGTACACGCTGGACTCAGTCCGACGAGCAAGGATGAAATGGACCAAATAATTCCACTGAAATTTGCAATAAAAGGTATGTATTGTGTAGGAGCATGCTTATCAATTAATTAGCATAATAGTGCTGGCAAAACATTATCAATCAATAACTAAGTAGTTTCATACAATCAATAGCTATATTATGCGGGATATGTACGCATATTACAAACTGAAATTTGCCGTGGACATAAGCATGTCATGCATGCCACTCTCGTTACAGTTTACTATAAGTAAAGTATAGTTTTCAATTACGTGCCCTTTGTGTCGCCTGCCCAATTTACTTGCACCTAAATTGTTTTTAAACTTCCATGTAACATTTGGAAGGATAGGATGATTAAATATCCTCGAAATATTTCGCGGAATTGACAATCAAATATCAAGTGACAGACAAAGGCTTTTAAAGGCAATAGGTCACCTTGAAAGTTGTCTTGAAATTTGGCTATACGGGGTATTTCGAGCTGAAGAAAAAAAACGAATATGGCATTTGTTTAGACGATATATGGCTATCCGTCGAAAAATGGGCATGTTTCTCTTTTCTCCTTCATGGCCATAAACAACTGCATGACAATTATGACGTCATGCATATGGTAGCTTGGATATGGAAACTATTGCCCAAAATAACGACGGACTTTAGACATATATACACAGGCTGATTGTAACGCCAACAACCGTTGTGAGGACCCGAAACAAGTTTCGGGAAAAGGAAACTTCTAATAAAAGGGTCCTGTGTCGAAATTACTTAGCGTAGCGACGAGGTAATTCTTTCACTACAACCCGTTTTTCGATCTGCTCTATAAATCTGCTGTCTCAGTTCAAAACGCCATGTTAAAGATGAACTATTCTCTTTAACCCGCGCCGTGCTGGGGGGGGGGGGGGCGCTTAGACGCCCCCCCCCCCTTCCTCTCCTAAGGTTTTTCGAGGATAGCGAAAAAACGGCGTTGCGCAACGCCGCCGTTTTTGGAACATTTGTTCAGGCATCAATTACCCACATATTGTCCAAAAAAAATATAACGGGTCATCTCAGGTCAGGTCACCAGGCCAGGTCACGCGACCCCACCTCCCAAAAAATGTGCGGTCGTACCTGAGCCACAGTTTTGGGCCGATTTATTTCGTACTTACAGAATTTCATACGGGCAATAGTATCTACAATTCGGTCATCTCAGATTGTTGATATCGGTGACCCAAGGTCGAGTCAATTTCGTGACCTCCCCATTATAAATCAATGGGGAAATATTAAAATGCTTCCTATTCTGAGGATACGCATGATCTCAGCCCAATTACTTATGGATCAAGTTATCATAGGACATTATTGAAGCCCCAGGTGAAATTTTGGTTCAGTGACCCCTACATGGTCAGCTGAGGTCATCCGAGGTCACCAACACTTTTTTGTTGTTGTAAATAACTCTCGACAAAATCAAGATAGAGATGTGAAACTGGCACCAATGTGTTTGTCTCGTCGAGGCACGTCTCCCAATGTGCAACATGACCAAATTGAGTCACCAATTGACCTTGACCTGAGGTCAAATTTTTTAAGTTGACCTAACCTGATCATCATGAATATGATTCGAAGCGCCTTGACAATACAAACACGATGGTTTCCAAATTGTTGCCGTATCTTTATTAAGTAAAAAGATATCGGTGAAAACTGTTTTGCAAAAAATAGTTTTTTGCCATTTGATGAGCTCTGGAGCCAAAACTGTTGACCTTAACTCAAATATGAGGACATTTTATCCATTGCACTTTTCAATGGCTTTCTATTACCTTTTCCGTTTGTTCCTAGCTATCATAGTTCTTGTGATATCTGGGATTTTCTGGAGCGATGTCCTAAAACTGGAAAATTTGACCCTTGATGACCTCTGGTGACCTCAATATTGACCTGAGAAAAAATGCCCGACAGTTTCAAAATCCATTATGACGAGCTTTTGAACGCTGTTTTCGTTTTTTGCCTGCGTTTTATAGGAGCCGAGTTAGAGGGGGCGTCGAAACGCCTCCTCCCCCCCCCCCCCCCCTCCCGGCACGGCGAAGGTGGAGCCGAGCACCGGCACGGCGCGGGATAAGGATCATCCAATCGTTTTGCCAGTGACGAAGTAATCATGCTGAATGCTGATTTTGTATCGAAATGATGAATTGTTTTCGCGTATGCTGAGCTGGTAAGGTGAACGTTTCTCGGAGTGGTCGGAATTGACTCATCACCAATGGGCAAGAGTCTCATGGGATATTTAAACATGCATATTCTATGCTGAAGTGTCACGATCACATTTGAAGAAGACAAAATAATCAGGCTCATAGCTAATATTCTGATACGTGTTTCAGATTCGAAAGATTCTGATAGTTTCGGATGCACTGGTTAATCAATCTACTTCAAACTTTACAAACATAGTTTGTACTTTTCCAAAGACCAGGCGACGGTCAGGCCCAGACTGAAATGTCAACATGTGTCGACGTCTATGTTCTCACCAGCCGAGCTGGAAGCTCAAATCTTCATATTACTCTGACTGCTGAGCGATGACCTGCTTCGCAACTGTGCCGCCGAGACCTTGCCAGAGCTCTCTAATCTCTATTCCCGCTCGGCTCGAGGTCCGTCTTCTACAGGTAGCGCCACTGCTGGCCGCTGCCTGTGTTGGTGGCGCCACTGCTGTCCGCTGCCTGTGTGGGTGGCGCCACTGCTGTCCGCTCCCGGTGTTGGTAGCGCCACCGCTGGCCGCTGCCTGTGTTGGTGGCGCCACTGCTGGTCACTGCCTGTGTTGGTGGCGCCACTGCTGGCCGCTGCCTGTGTTGGTGGCGCCACTGCTGGCCGCTGCCTGTGTTGGTGGCGCCACTGCTGTCCGCTGCCTGTGTTGGTGGCGCTACTGCTGTCCGCTGCCGGTGTTGGTGGCGCCACTGCTGGTCGCTGCCTGTGTTGGTGGCGCCACTGCTGTCCGCTGCCTGCGTTAGTGGCGCCACTGCTGTCCGCTGTCTGTGTTGGTGGCGCCACTGCTGGTCGCTGCCTGTATTGGTGGCGCTTCCATGATCTGGTGCTACTTCCTATAGATGGCAGAATAGGTTTGATGAAATTTTCCAGATGGCGCTTCCAGCTATGCTCACGTTTCATAGATGACATCGTATTCGTCTTGTCATGGTAAAGGGAAGGTGACGATTCACAGGTTATCAGGTTCCAGGTTAAAAATAACTGTTGATTCGTGCTTATACGTGGATTGGAATTTGTAGGAAATGTGAGGCGCTGTTGCTTATCCGACCTGGGAAAGCTTATTAGCCGAACGAATCCATCTAATCCTTTTTTACATTCCTGGTAACGTTTTTCAGCCGGACAAATGCAGCGTGTAAAAATGTTGGTGGCTGATGCCTGAATTGCCTGAATTGAAGCTGAACAATGCAACAAACGATTGAGGTTTGATGAGGGCTACCTGATCAGGCAGGCTTATCTGTGAACAAGAGAGCTTCCTAACCGGACGGAGAAGGGATAGAATGGCATAAGTTAGAAATAGTTTCTTCTCATACTTCGTCTATATGAGCGTGGTGCTTACCTTTGGAGAATGGACAGGACATACCCCTATGGGTATGGCTATGGGTAACATGGTGGCCGACAATGCACATTCTTCCATCCCAGATTATGTGTCTCTGACGCGGACAACTGGTACAGTGTTATCGCAAAGAGCATCGAAACCAACAAATGCCAAAGTACGCTTTGCCGCCTTTGCGTTAGACTTAAAGGAAATAGTTCACCTTGGAAAATTTTTACCCAACACAATTTGATTATATTTTGTAATACAATTTCTTTTTATATTGTCAAAAATGGCCTTATATCGCGCCGATTCAGGACAGAAGGCCGTAAATTTGTATTGTTTATCAAAACTATATGCATACTCTCTAAGTCAGAGTCCTGACGTCACGCGAATGTAAACAATGGTTCAGCCAATCAGATTCGAAAGTAGTCGCGTAAAGATAGACTCGCATTGGAGATGTTCCAACCGGCGGCCGGCGATCGCTTGCTAGCACCAACTGCAAGCTGATTGGCTGATGGTATAGCCTCTGCCCGGGCTAAAACCAGCACAACATTCATTCGCCAGCACCGCATTCCTTCGCCAAAAACTCAAATATATTCGGCTGGAGTTTCTTGACTAAAAGTCACGAAAACTTGCAGATAGGGGTTTCCCAACACGGGCTACAAAACTGCTATCTCAGTTTAAAACTAATGTTGAAGGTGAACTATTTCCTTTAACGTGTTGTAGGGAAATTCGTGTAGCACCCTCTTTGCAGAATGTAGTACAATGTATGGACTTCGAATTTCGGCCCGGTGCACGAAGTGATGAGTTATTCTGGTCGGCGAAAGAGGTAACTATACTATTGACGCCGAGAAACACTGCCTTACACCAAAAGCGACAGCACACATACCAACTTATATTTCTGCCCCTAGATGGCACTAGTAGTAAACTCCTGCAATTATACTGTACCGCATAGCTTGTTGAGAATGGGGTATGTCAGCAAAATTTCCGCCGCCAGGGGCGCTGGGCAGCAATGTGACCCAAGCGGCGATTGCCGCCATTGGCGACAATATAAATTAACACGCGCCCTGGAGGGCCTCTGATAATTACACGCCCTGGAGGGGGGCGGATTTCGCCCCCCCCCCCCCCCCTATGATCTCGAAAACCACGCAACGTAGCGACAAGCGGGAAACGACGTTAGATAGCTCGAGACAAGCTTCTTTCGAAAGTATTTCGTTAATTTTTTTTCAGATCAATATTGAGGTCACCAGAGGTCATCAAGGGTCAGATTTTCAAGTTTTCAAGGCTTCGGTTCGAACACCCCCAAATATCTCGGGAACTATGATAGTTAGCAGCAAACGGAAAAAGCAATCGAAAGTCATTGAAAAATGCAATCGACATAGGTGTCCTCAGATTTGAGCTCAGGTCAATAGTTTAGGCTCCAGAGGTCATCGAATGTCAAAAAGGTGATTTTGTTTTCAAAACTGTTTTCCCCAAATAACCTTTTACCTAATAAAGATAAAGCAATAATGTTTACGCCATCGCGTGTGTCTTGTCAAGGCGTTTCGAATAATATTCATGGTGACCGGGTTAGGTCAACTGATAAATTTGACCTCAGATCAAGGTCAAGTGGTCACCCAAGTTGGTCATATTGCATATTGGGAGACGTGTGTCGACGAGACAAACATATTGGTACCGTTTTCTCTTCTCTATCTTCATTATGTCGATAGTTATTGATAAAACCGTGTTGGCGGTCACAAAATTGACCTGACCTTAGGTCACCGATATTAGAAATCCGAGATAAACAAATTGTTAGTATCTATGACCTTATGAAGTCCTGCAAGATTGAAACCGATCGGCGTAAAACTGTGGCTGTGGTACTACTGCAAACGTTTTGGAGTTGAGGTCATCACGTGACCTGGTCTGGTGACCTGACCTGAGATGACCTGAGGCCAAGAATCTTACATAATTCGGGAAGTTAATTTATAAACAGGTATAGAAAAAACGGCGGCGCTGCGCGCCGCCGTTTTTGCGCTATCCTCGAAAAACCGGAGGGGTGGGCGGATTTCGCCCCCCCCCCCCTCCAGGGCGCGTGTTAAAGGAAATAGTTCACCTTGAACTTTGTTACCCAACACGATTTGATTATATTTTGTAATACACTTTCTTTTTATATTGCCAAAAATGGCCTTATATCGTGCCGATTCAGGACAGAAGGCCGTAAATTTGTATTGTTTATCAAAATTATATGCATACTCGAGTCAGAGTCCTGACGTCGCGCGAATGTAAAAAATGGTTCAGCCAATCAGATTCGAAAGTAGTCGCGTAAAGATAGACTCGCATTGGAGATGTGCCAACCGGCGGCCGGCGATTCGCTTGCTAGCACCAGCTGCAAGCTGATTGGCTGATGGTATAACCTCTGCCCGGGCTAGAACCAGTATAACATTCTTTCGCCAGCACCGCATTCCTTCGCCAAAAACTCAAATATATTCGGCTGGAGAGTCTTTGCAGTCAAGAAAACTTGCAGATAGGGGTTTACCAACATGGGCTACAAAACTGATATCTCAGTTTAAAACTAATGTTGAAGGTGAACTATTTCCTTTAAAGGAAATAGTTCACCTTCAACATTAGTTGAAGGAATTCACTGTCCGAGCGAAAATTAGCCTGCCTACGCATTGTTACTTACCATGAAGGCATATCATTAATAATATGTTGCATGCACTCTATCTTATGCAAATATGTACCGAACTTCTATGAACAATCAACAAGCATTTGAAAAAGTGCATTTAAATCGGCAGTTTAGCTTGGTCCCGGACGGCGAACTATTTAGTGTTCACGACTTATTTTTTTGAAAATAAATGATGTTTTCCCCATCAATTTTCAACCATAACTAAATGGTCTAGAAAGACGCAGAAAAGCGCGTTCGAAAGCTCTCGACAAGCACATTCGAAAGTACTTCAAATATGTTTCCTAAAGCCAATATTGAGGTCACCAGAGGCCATCAAAGGTCAAATTTTCCAGTTTTAGGATTTCGCTCCAGATACCCCCAGATATCACAGGAACTATGATAGGTAGGAGCAAACGTAAGAAAAAACAATGGAAAGCTCTCGAAAAATGCAATCGCCAAAGTGTGACCCAAGGTGTGAAGGTGTCCGCAGATTTTAGCTCAGGTCAATAGTTTAGGCTTCAGAGCTCATCAAATGTCAAAAAGGCTATTTTTTACAAAACATTTTTTTCACGAATAGCTTTTTACCTAATAGCGACAAGGCAATAATTTTGATTCCATCGTCTTTGTCTTGTCAAGGTGCTGCGACTCATATTAGTGTTGACCAGGTTAGATGAACTTACAAATTTTGACCTCATGTCAAGGTCAAGTGGTGACCTAACTAGGTCATGTTGCAAATGGAAAGACGTGCCTCGACGAGACAAACACATTGGTGTCGGTTTCACTTCTATATCGTCATTATGTCAAGAGTTATTGACATACAACTGTTGGTGACTTCAGATGACCTCGGCTGACCTTGTAGGGGTCACTGAACACAAAGGACACCTAGATCATCAAGAATGATCTATAACAACATGATCCAGAAGGAATTAGACTGATATATTGCGTATCCTTGGAATAGGAAGCATTTGAATATTTCCCCATTGACTTATAATGGTCAGGTCACGAAATTGACCCGACCTTAGGTCGCTGATATAAAAATCCAAGATATACCAATTGTAGATATATGTGGCCTCATGAAATCCTGTAAGTGTAAAACCTATCATCCCAAAACTGTGACTGTGGTACAACCACAAGTTTCTTTTTGGAGGTGGGGTCACGTGACCTGGTCTGGTGACCTGACCTGAGATGACCCGAGGTAATATTTGTTTTGACAAAATGTGGGCAATTGATGCCCGAACAGCTGTGCCAAAAACGGCGGCGCTGCGCGCCGATGTTTTTTTCGTTATTCTTGAAAAACCTGAGGGGTGTCTACCCCGGCACGGCGCGGGTTGATATACTACAATGCACACATGAAGCATTTATCTAAACCGTTTATCCATAATCAATCAATAAACGTTTCAGAAAACCGTGATGCATTCCGCAGATTAACTTGGCCAAAGACGGCGACGTATTTAGTGTATGCGATTTGTTTCATTGACCAATCAGGGACGTTGTCACGCTTCTTGGAGCACTTACTTCATTTCTGGACCTATGACTTGTTTACAAATAACATTCAAACCAGAGATAGTGATGGATCATACTGTTCGTCACCATATGTGAGTACATATTTATTTATTTCAAATAATATAATTTTAGAAATATAAAAAGTTGATATTTCACTTTTAAATTGAAACACGATCAATTTGAAACCATAATGTGTGTGTCACAGAAAAATGCAGATAAGTAAATAAAAAGGTGAATATTTCACTTTAATGCATATTATTGTTTGTATGTAGTTTTTCCCAGGGAAGCGGCATTTACTTTTTACATCTCCATTCAGCTGAACGTTCCTAAAACTATGCATACTAGGGTATAACCACGGTAAAACTATTGAATGTGTTACTCATTATTGGGACACAGTCCATGCGCAAGTGTGCTCTCGTACCGTTTCATATTTCAAACCTGTTTTAGCTTTACCAGAGCGCGCCAGCTCAGTCATCGCCCAAAATAGGCGTTTTCCTGTTATAATATTGTGGCCTAAATCCGAGGAGATACCATTTCGCGGCATTTTTTTTTTGGTGGGGGAGCGCTTTGCCCGAGGGGGCGCCCTGGGTTTCTTTCTTTTGAAAACTTTCTATAGTATTTTCCTATGATTTTAGACAACGAAACTCTTACAAAACAGTGCAAGAATATGGTCTCAACGTTGGTTAAGCACTGCATAAAGTGCCTTAATGGACGCGCCGCCACTGGGAGTTGATAAATGAATGTCTCAATATTCGTTCCGATGGTTGGCGGTGGCTTTTACTATAAATATAAATAGGTATATATTCATATATAAAGTCTGAAGGAAGTCTACAAAAACAAACAGGCAGGGCCTCCTCTAACATGTTAACCAGGGGGGGGGGCTGCGCCCCCCCCCCCCCCCCCCCCCAGTGAAACCGCCAGCCCTCCCCCCCCCTAGTCGAGGCAAAATCGCGTCACTGGGGGGCCACCTATTTGTCATCGGATGTATATAAAAAACGACATCGGTGGAGTAAATGAAGGCAAAAATATTAAATACACGCAAATTTGATAACGCACGAGCGATAAAATAAGTAAATAAAACTCAGATAATAATTTTATGGCAAATATCGCTTCAGTTTCGGCACAGAAAAGACGATTTTGACCAGTGTCTGGACAAAGAACAAGTGCTAACAAGAGAATGTAGTGCTTTGTCCACAAATGAAACCAAACCAAAGAAGTACTCTCGTATGTCACGACCGGTTGAGGGCCTGAGGTGACCCTCAGCGAGTTAGAGGGCCTTGGGCCTGAAGAGGCCTCTGGCAGGTCTTGATAGGATCTTAAGCTGGTCTGAAAGGGTCCACGATCAGCCTGGGGGTGCCCTCAGTCGGTCTGAGAGGGCAGGCAACCACTCTAAGAACGCCCTCGGCCGGTCTGAGAGGGTATTTTATACCCTCTCAGGCGGGTATGGACCCCTCCAGGCGACCGGAGGGATCCATTGGTCGTCTGAGATATCCCAGGCTGATCTGAGTTGATATTTTCCAGATCTGAGAGGGCTCACTGGCGGATCCATGGGAGGGGGCGGCAGGAGCAAAAGCCCCCCCCCCCCCCCCCCCATCCCAAGCTCGACAGGGGCAGCAATATAAATTAGCCTCCCTCAAAATTCGCTGAAACTGGCGATGAAAATGGGTACTGCCTGCGAAAAAAACTTCTTGAGAAAGAAAGAAATCTGGTTTTTGCCTCGTTCGTGTTTCCTCTATTTGGTAGCATTTGGTAACAGTAGGGATAGGGAAAGTGGCGCGTTTGACGCTATTTTGGAGTGATGCACAACCAACGTAAGTTATAATTTTACACGCAGCGCGCGTCGCAGTCTTTGGTCTCCTGCTGCCTGCTGGATGGCAGAGGAGCGCGTGAGTGAATTTCCTTGTATATATACCTATGTTGTATGGAATCACTGGCGTATCCAAAGGGGCGACAGGGGCAAAAGCTCCCCCCACACATTCCAAGCTCGATAGGGGGCGGCAATAGAAATTAGCCCCACACCCAAAATCCGCTGAAACTGTCGATGAAAATGGGTACTGCCTGCGGGAAAAAAAATAACTTTTTGCGAAAGAAATATTGTTTTTGGTCTCATTCGTGTTTCCTCTATTTGCTAGCATTTTGGTAGCAGTAGGGATAGGGAAAGTGGCGCGTCTGACGCTATTTTGAAGTGATTCTCAACCAACGTAAGTTATAATTTTACACACAGCGTCGCAGCCTTTGGTCTTCTGCTGCCTGATGGGTGGCAGAGGTGCGCGTGAGTGAATTTCCTTACATAGGTACATATGTTGTGTGGAATACGTCTATTAGTATTAAGTAGGGTAATTAGGTTCAGTTAAAAAATCCCAATGGTCTTCTTTTTGTAGCTGGGGCATTCCACGACAAATCGACAAAAACAAAGTGCAAAATGACACCGTGATGTCACCGATTTTGACCAAAATTGGTATATGGGGTAACCTGGGGCGCTTAAGTGAGCTGTGAAAGTTGTATTGCAATGCAAGCAGTGGTTCAGGAGATATTTCCTCGGACATTTTTGTAAGGTCACGTTGCAGGTCAATCTTTGTCAGCCCATATGGCGGGGAATTTATGATGCAATATAAATGTATTATGTCATTAGAATGGCAATGAGCTGTTTTATAACATGGTGATGTTTATTTTTTTCATTTTCGAAAATATAAAAATTTAATACGTTTTCGAAATTTTACAACTTTTTGGGATACCTTTTCTCCAATGTGTTTCTATTTTTTCGCTAAGCTATTCTTACGTGTAAGGACATGCCAATTAAGCGAGAAGAATGAAATTAATGAATATTTGCCTCCAAAAATCTCAAATTTTGACATTTTACATGCTATTTTATATATATAAAAAATAGGTTATTCGATAATAACTTTTGACTGCATAAAACTAGATTGGTACGGTAAACGTCATTTTTCTGTTCTCATCAAGACGAGTGGAATGCTCTGCAGCTTGAACCCTTTCTGACATTTGATGACCTCGACCTTAAATTTCAAGGTTAGTTTTTTTTTGGGGGGGGGGGTTAAGCAAGCCAAATGTATTTCCTATTTTGACTTTATTATTGCTAAGTGTAAAGAAGTGTCGTTCAAACACGAAAAAAATGATGGTTATTAAATAAAATATATTGATACATATTCAATAAAACGACAGGGACATTCGTGGTAAGTCAACAACATGACTATGAATTTAATGACACATTACAATATTAGCAAGTACAGCACACATTTTTTAGGTGCGCGAGTCATACATTTTTAGAGATCGCCTCTGAAAGTCGACTTTGATTATCAGAGGCAATCTCTTTGCGCAAGTGACCGGGCAGATCGTTCGTGTCCACCTGTGTATCGGCGCTTCTTTGATCGTCTGAACGCTCATACATCAGCACGTACGTGGTATTCGTTAGGCCCGTCAGGCACATCTCACAGTCGTCACCAGGGAGGTCATTAACGATAGCATCGTCGATAGGAGAATCTTTGACGATAACGGTCTCGTGGGGAGTGACTGATGCGTCGTCTAGTCTTATCCAATGCGAGCCTGAATTCCGTGCGAGGCAGTAATAGTGGCCAGATTGCAGACTAGTCCCCCTGTGCACAATCACCGCTTGAAGGCGATATCTCCCGTGGCCCTCCTCCCCGAACACTGGTACGCTGATGTGCTCTGTCAGGCGGACCGGGGTCAGGATTTTATGGCTTGTGTCTAATTGCCGATTATAGATTAATCTGTTTAGGGTGATGCTTAGCTGGTGGGGCAGCTTCAGAAGATGCAGCTGTCTCTTGGCGTCCGCTAATTGGTCATATGCATTGCAGCTGTACTGATTATCGCCCTGAAGGCTCTCCGGCGACAAGTAACTTTCGATCAGGGAGGTCAAGTTCCGCGGCCGGTTAGACTGCCCGTGCTCACTGGAATGTGGGACAGGCAGGTGAAGTTCCGTGAGGAGCTCCGTTTGACTTTGGACTGCGCCGCAAGTTCTGCAGGTGTACACCGGCACTGTTTCGCAGCCTAACGGTGCACGAGCGAGCCTGGCGTTCCCCTGGTAAAATTACCATCTTCAGTTATGGAGCTTCGGCCACTCTTTGTGTCGCCAGTCTTACCGAGATCGGAACATCCGTTGTTCTCCGTACTCGTCCAATGTGCCCCCTCCTGACCAGGAACAGCCGTGAGCTCCTCTTCGTGCAACTCGTTCATGACGTGACGGAGGAGTTCGGCGCAGTCCTGCTGCTGACTAGGCTGCAAACCCGGTGGCAACGCCGCAAGGCGGAAGTCCGAAGGCCTAAAGCACAGGTGCTCAGAAAAGGCGAGGTGCGCTAGGAAGCGCTGCAGGGCGGCCAGAATGGGCTGAGAGATAGTTGGACGGGATTGCAGAACTTCGGTTCTCAGGCGCGATGAGTAAAAGAGCGCTTGAAGTGCGGCGTTCAGGTAGCACGTATTCCCAAGATTGATTAGCCCCGGGCCCAGAGGGGCTTGTGGAGGCAGGGGGACCTCGGGGGTGCCGGCTGGACGACGAAGCTCCTTTCCCGGGCGCCTTCTGCACGACGATACACGTTGTGCGTACCGACTGCGCTCAACGCTGTTTGCGCTGCCGAACCACGTATAGCGGCTGCATTTCCACGGATGATGGCCATCGACACCCGTTGCCATAGCCAGGCCGTCTCTCGCCGCTCGCCGGTCGCAGATGATATTCGTCGGCCAAGTTTCTTAATAAACCTGGTGGCTGGCTGCAGGGCCGATGACTCCAGACGTTTCCACTGCCAGCGGCGCGAATAGGTACTGAGATGAGATGGAGGCGTATCGCTGTACCTTGCGCGCTTCTGCAGCACGGGCAGCTGTCCCTGGATTCAACGCAGAGCCTACCACGACGCTGTCAGCATAGGTATCCGTGCAGGTGGCGTCCCACGCCAAACATTTTCCACTTGTGAATGGAAATGTTGTTAAACCGTCTGGGCCCTTGCCGTCTCCCCTGTCGAGACCCACCGGTTTCAGTACCGATGGGATGCCGGCGGCGGAGAGGCTGAGCTTCACCAGGTCGTTAAGCTGGGCATGACAAGGAAAACGACCCGCAATCTTCTTGCAGGATAGGGCGTGGTGCCCTAGGCGTTCGACGGGGCGACCGCAGAGACGGCAGACATGCGGCACGCATATTGCAGCTCCAAGGCGGAGGGCGACAGCAATTCTGACGGTCTCGGGATCCAGGTGTAAACCGAGACTCGGCACCGGTATTGCTTGCAGCCAGGCGGCAGTATGTGGCTGACTGGAGGCCAGGAGACGTGCCCTGTGAATCTGATTAATTCCGCCAGTCAGCTGATTCTTGCAGGCGGCGGACGCCGCGTCATCCCATGTACGCTACTGCCCTGCCACCGAAGAATCGGGGCAGGGCTATTATCGGGGCAGGACAAATAACCAATGATGGTTTAGGTTATTTGTCTTCAAATATGCGAAATCTTGCAATTTTTATGTTTTTGTTGTTGTTGTGAAAGATGTTATTCTCCAATAACTTTTGACTGAATAAAGATAAAAAGGTAAAATGGACACCATTTTGTTATTTTCGTCAAGACGCGTTGAATGATATGCAATATGACCTCTTTCTAACATTTGGTGATCTTCACCTAAGGTCAATGTCAAGGTTCAAGGTTAAGTTTCCAATTGTGTCCTGTGTGGCGATGTTATAAATCTTAAAACTTGTCTTGCTGCGAGGAATTCGATTGTGCTTAAATAACGCCTGATCGTCAACGGCAACATTTAAATTAATGTTAATTTTAATGTCAAATAGTAACTTCATAACTTCCTTCTCGGTGTAAAGAAAGGCCGAAAATGCCTCAGTTTGCTTTATAATCATCAACGATCGCGCAATTATTTTAATACCAATGAATTCCTATCTTCAAGACAAGTTCAAAGATATATAACATCGCCGTGTAGGTCAAATTTGGAAAGGTGACTTTCCGCCGTGACCTTGACCTTAGGTCAAGGTCATCAAATGTCAGAAAGAAGCCATGCTTCACAGAATTCAACGCGTCTTGATGATAACAACAAAATAACGTTTACCGTACCCTTCTAACTTTATGTCGTCAAAAGGTATAAGCGAATAACTAATTTGTATATAAAATAGCATGTAAAATAACAAAATGATATTTGGAGGCAAATATCCATCATTTTTTTATCTCACTTAATTGACATGCGTCCTTACATGTAAGAGTAGCATAGCGGACAAAAATAACCCTAGTCTGCAAAGGGAAAAATGGGGTACCTTTTAGGTCATATGGAGGCCCCTGGGGCTCGGAAGGACCCCAGTGAAATAAGCCCCCCTCCCCATATTGGGAGGCTGGATCCGCCAGTGAGAGGGCTTTATGCCCATCAGAGCAGCTCGGTCGATCTGAGAGGGTCGTCGGGCAGTCTGAAAAGCCCAGGTCATATTTGAGAGGGACCCCTCTTAAGTCTGAAGAGGGAGCTACTGCAATCTGAGAGGACCCTCGAACAGTCTGACTTAGGCCGGCCTGATAATACCCTATGCAGGTCTTAGAGGGCACATGACAGGCCTGAGATGGCCCTCTGCCGGTCTGAGAGTGCACCGTGCCGGGCCGAGAGGAGCCGGGGAACTATCAAAGCGTTCAAAGTTGTAGCATTCAATGCTTGTACCATCCAAAACCGCAGCCAACAACGCTTGCGACATCCAAAATTCGCCCGGGTAGGGGACATCTTCATGAGCCAAACTCGCCGCATCCAAAATGGTACTCGCCGCATCCAAAACCGTAACATACAGCCACATACAAAGCCGTGACAGTCAAGCTTGCGCCATCCAAAACTGTCTGGCGTGGTCATATTGGAACTACTAGTTGCAGTGAAACCCGCTAGATGGAGGGACTATCGGGGTGATGACGTAGTCACTCTGGCACGCAAGTCGGCTACAGTGGAATATGTTTATGCGAATGGACATCTGACACCACACTGGGTCCGACGTCGCCTCGCATCGGCCGGCAGCTGCCGGGCGGAGAGGAGGGCGACTGGTACAGACCGGCGGAATGGGGAGTGTTACATCGAGGCCGTGGGAAAGCTAATGGTAAAGCCCAGGCTACACTATGCGTGATTGTCAAGGAAATCACGCGCGTGCTCTCCGTGTTTGCAGAACTTCCTTGACGTCCGGGATCTGCCGGTCAAGCAAATCACACAAGGAAAATGGATACACCACTGCATTTTTTTAATCGATAAATCACTGCATACAATTTCCTCAAACGCTTCTTCATTCATCTTCCGCCACGATACTCAGCATCGGCGATTTGTTTATAAGTGCCCATTCAACAACGTTGAATATATTGATGCAAAAGTGCCCAGATGTTGCACTTTCCAATAGTGGAGGGAAAATACCGATCATTAATTTTCCCAAACTTCCAACTTCGAATTAGGAAATAATTGTATTTAATTCTTAAATTTAGATCACATCATTTTAATACCATAACAGTAGCGAAATAAATTGTTGCTAACAAAATACATAGGTGATTATCTCCCTTTAAGAGCCTCTGTGCGATTTTCAAAAATGGAATCAATTTGGCAAAATTAGCAGTGATAATGTCATATAACAATGCGCATGCTTTTATTGAAAAATAGGCGTATTTGACCTGCGTCGGTTTCCGCTACTGTGTGTTTTCTTTCATTTGCAGCATCTCGCAATGATCATGATACTTGTTATCGAAAGCTTTGCGACCTATGTCCTATAATATAAAACATGGGTTGAGTTATTATTGTCATTATACACCATCTATCATGAATCAGTTACAATAACTATATATGTATTTGTGTGTGCATCTTGTCGCATGGCCTATAACAGGGGTGGAGCTTCTCCAGAAAAGTGGGGGGCTGAGCTGGGAAAGTCGCTTAAAGTACCATGGAAATCCACAAAAATACTGATTTGTCCCCGGTATTGACCCACTTCCTCGTTAAGGTTGAGGGGGGTGTTGAAGCCACCTCAACTGAATAGGATACTACATCCCTGGCCTATAACTTGGACAGAACTGTTCAAATGTGCATCTCGCCAACAATTATAACCTGTTTAAGCTCCCCCCCAGTGGCCGTTGTTTGCCTTGACTGGGGGGGGGGGGAGGGTTGCCCCCTAGTTAATATGTTAGACGAGTCCCTGGTTCTTTTGCTGCCCCATCCATCAAATGCATCGTAAGTCTTTTAGAGAGCGAAGTTGTCGTGACACCAATGCAGATTTATTGACGAAGCCTACAATCTTCGTGTGGACATATAAATTGATAACCACATTGGTGCACTTCAACTTGTCTTTACTCGTGTTGAGATTGTTTTTCATTACTAAGTTTCGTGTTTTCTTGTTTTGATAGTATACGATAAGTTCAAGTTTTTGGTTTTTGTCTATGCATTTCACCTTCTTTTGTATGATACTACGTACGACTCGTTCGTCAACTTTGTACTCTCAACTCATCAAGTTAGGTAATAGAGATGAACGTAGCTAGTTGTTTGACCCTGCATGACACTGATTGACATACTTCTTTAGCTGCGCTTCAATCTCCGTATCTTCTGCCTTATTTGAATAGCCGTTGTTCACTAAGACCTCCTTAACTCTACAAAATTCAGAGTGTAAAAGTTAATATGTAGAGCATATCTATTATATTGCAGAGCATATCTATTAGCATATCTAGCATATCTATTATATTGCAGAACATGTAGAGCATATCTACTATATTGCTCTTCTCACATAGGCTCTTATCACGCTTACTTTATATTTTTCAGGGCATTCGTTTTTTGCGTGCATCACGTCCCCTGTGTTTGTGGGCTTACGGAAAACATTAGTGGTGAATTTACCATCTCTACTATCCACTAGGACGTCTAAAAATGACAACGTTTGTCAATGCTCTTTTCAAAAGTGAAACGTAGACAGAGCTGTTCTCCAGACTAGCTATCAAGCTTTATAAATGTTCATTGCTCCGCACTTCTACAAAAAAATGTCATCTACATACCTGCAGTAGGTCGAAGGCGCAAGATTGGTATCATGTAAAGCTTTGTTCTTAACAAAACACATGTAGAAGTTAGCGAAGAGTGGCCCCAGAGGCGAACTTATTGCCACACCTTCTTTTTACAAGTACAGTTTTCCATCTGGACCGCGAAATAGAGATTCGGTGGTGCAGGCACGTAACAGTTTCTCTAAGAGCGCTTTAGATAGCTTTAACGGAGGCAGTTTGTTGCTACGTTTATCGTATACTTCATCAAGAATGATCTTGATGGTATCCTCGACTGGAACGTTAGTGAAAAGGCTTTCCACGTCGATAGACGCTATGTCGCCCTGTGGCCTCTAAGCCCGCAAGAAATCTACAAATTCTTCTACTGATTCTATAGAGTGCTGTGCTGGTATGTACGGTTTTAT
Organism: Chirona hameri; assembly: GCA_036785665.1. Lineage (NCBI taxonomy): Eukaryota > Metazoa > Arthropoda > Thecostraca > Balanomorpha > Balanidae > Chirona > Chirona hameri. Next base: position 28,587 of record JAXIVJ010010063.1, read on the forward strand.
GAGTGTGTTAAGTCGCTTTGCTAAGTTGTAAGTTGGAGTGTGAATCTGCGATATGATTGGCCTTAACGGTTTGCCCGGCCTCTGTGTTTGTGCATTGCCATATGCAAAACCAGGAGAATACTCACCAGTTATTTTGACAAAATGTACACCGCCATTCCCGGCATTAGAACTGACAATAACTCGATTCACTTTAGCCTTGAGTGCATCAGTAGGGTCTTTTTTGATAGGTTCAAACTTGCTTTCGTCTCCCAGTATATGCTGCATTTCAGTATGTTAAGTCCAAGGATTAGGAAGTGGTGCTGCGCTTCGGTGAGATGCACAGAAGACAGATTGCCGTAACCGTGCAAAAGTCTCCAAGAAACTTCCACGCATATATGGCGGCGATCTCAAACTTCGTGAGAGCAAGCAAGGGTACGTCAATCTGTCTGCTGTGCATCTCACCGAAGCGCAGCATCAATTCCTAAACCTTGGACTTAACTGCCATACTCAATCGCCCACCAATTTGACTGAGAAGAGGGCGGAGTTAGAACTTCTCTACCAAGATGTTCTCAGACTTGAAAAAGATTAAAAAGTTGAAGTTAGTCCGAATTTGCGTAATGAGCTCATAGGTGAAGGCGCTAAACTACGGGGCAATTCGCAGAGTAAGATATTGACGAAAGAGCTAAGAGGCAGCAAAACAGCTCAGAGAAGATTGTCATCCGGAAGGCCGATAAGTCTTCTGTTTTCGTCATCCTCGATCGCGATGAGTATTTACAGAAAATTCAGAACATACTGGGAGACGAAAGCAAGTTTGCACCTATCAAAGAAGACCCTATTAATGCACTCAAGGCTAAAGTTAATCGTGCTAATGCGGTGCTATTTTGTCAGTGCTAATGCGGTGAATAGCGGTGTACATTTTGTCAAAATAACTGGTGAGTATTCTCCTGGTTATGCATATGGCAATGTAAAAACACAAGCCGGGCAAACCGTTAAGGCCAATCATATCGCAGATTCACACTCCAACTTACAACTTAGCAAAGCGACCTAACACGTACGGTGGCGTTCGGCGCGCCGCGGCACCACGGCGCGTTCTCTCGCAGTGTAATGTGATACCCGCCCGCCCTGGGTCTGCCGCCCTCACATCATCACCCCATATTTATATTTCATCAACACCTAACGGCTACCAGAATTCGGCGGGACGGGAGGGCGGGAGGGCACGGGTTTTGTTCGTCCTCGAGTAACCGATGTCATTTTACAGCTTCAAACCAACCCAAGAGACGTTTTATTAGTGGATCGCCGGTTTCAACGCGGACATTTTGAGCATCCATGTGACGACGGTGGTCGTTGGAGCCGATTCAGTGGCTGTTAGTTGTATTCTACTGGTCCACATTGCACTGGGCTACAAGTGAAATGATTCAAAACTGTACCAGTCTCTATCGAGCAAGGTGCATTGTGTATTTGAGTATGGGTACGTAAGCCGGTTTTTCTGGGAAATACGCACTGTCTCATTTTGAGCTCTCATTTTCAGCATCCATGTGACGACGGTGGTCGTTGGAGCCGATTCAGTGGCTGTTAGTTGTATTCTACTGGTCTATATTGCACTGGCTACAAGCGGCATGATTCAAAACTGTACCAGTCTCTATCGAGCAGGATGCATTGTGTATTTGAGTATAGGTACGTAAGCCGGTTTTTCTGGGAAATACGCACTGCCTCATTAAAGAGCGCAAAAACGATTGGTGTGAGTGTGACATTGTTAGACTATATTGATGCATTTCTGTTCAAACAGTTTGCTGATCGGTCATGATAACCTATTGTCAGATTTTCTGTCTTAGTCTTTGTAACAAATTGTCATGCACCTGTTCGGGCATCAATTAACCACATTTTGCAATGCTTTTTACTTCGGGTCACTTCAGGTCATGTCACCAGGTCGCATTAAGTGACACCATCTCCCCCAAAAATAACATTCGTGCCCAGGCAACAGTGTTTGTCCCGAGCAATTTTAAACTCACATAATTGAATTAGTACCTACAAATCGCATATTTTGGATTTGTGTACCGAAAATCTAACTCACTAAAATTGTCATACCCAGATCAATGCAGACCCAGCTAAAACAAGAAGGAAATATACGGGCTCCTACGGTTCCCATGGCCCAGCAGAAGCGAACATTTTTTCCCGTCAGCAGGCAAGGCTACCGCCAGCGCGCACAGCCCGGCGCTGTCGGGCGAGCGGCTGAGACCCCGCGGGCGACGGAGCGCCGCCGCGCCCGGCCCGTCAGTGCCGCCGCCGCGGCGGCGCCACTGACACTGGCGGGCTCAACTGTACACCACTCCACTGTGTTCAGGGGATGTCACTCAACTAGCGTTTCGTCGCACCACCGGCTATGGTGAGACATCTACCGGGCGATATTTGAACCAATAGTTCCAGGAAGGTAGATGTCCTCGGTGTTCTATTTTTGGAGGTCGCAAGCTTTGGCTGCCACTACTTTGTATGTGGCTGGATACCACGATTTTGGCTGCTGCTAGCTTGGTTCATGACGATGTTCCCTACCCGGGCGAAATTTGGATGTCGCAAGCGTTGGATGGTGCTGTTTTGTATGGTACCAGCATTGAATGCTACAACTTTGAACGCTTCCATATACACCCGAGGAGCCAGCCTTGGCAGGCCTGGTGGAGACCCTTACAATCGTTTTTTTTAAAGTTGTTCAGACAGTCCCTCTTGAGTTGTATGGGAGCAAAGCATATTGTTTGCCTCTCGAACTTCTTGAGAGGGAGAGCTGATCCCCTTGCCCCCTCGGCTCTTCCATCACCCCCGGGTTCGACCCACGGAATTTAACCGCTTGAGCCTAAGAGACAGTGTGTCTCAGACACATAGATACAACTATTTTCCCAGCTCTTGACCCAGTTTCCCGAACCCGACAGGGCCTCGAGATTTCCACGCCTTGCTATGGGGGTCTAACGAACACCCCCTCGACAAATGGTGCAGCACCGCAGTTAAAGGGAATAGTTCACTTCACCTTTAACATGGGGTTTTGGACTGAGATAACAGATTTGTAGAGCAGATCTAAAAATGGGTTGTGGTGAAAGAATTACCTCCCTACGTTAATTACTTTCGACACAGGACTAGTGGGCCCGGTTTCATGTCCGCCGTTCCGGGCCACGATCGGACATGAACGCTCGCCGCCGGAGGCAGGTACACTCTCTGACACGTAGTCTCTGATCACGACGCCTCGTTAATATCTACTCAGCCGCCCAGGTGGCGCAGCGGCCCCTTGTCAGAAACTGTACTTGGTGTCGGGCGGAGCGGGGCAGAGCCAGAACGCCAGCTGTCATCGTACGATTTCTCGTGAAATACAAAGGGAAACTTACTTCTTTCTCCACATATATCCATCAGTTGTCCAAACCAAAGTCATATTCGTAGTTTTGAGCTCAAGATGCACCGTATGGTTGAATTACAAGACAACTTTCATGGTGACCTATTCCCTTTAGCCCTATTTGTAACAGGGGGGGTGGGGGCGGATTCCCCCCCCCTCATGTTTTTCGCAGATATCTCCAGAACGGCTGGGAGCAGGCCCATGCAATTTTAAGACTTTTCCCAAAACAGATTTTCGCATATGGAGTCAAAATTTTGAGTTCTTAACCCGAACAGAGGCGGTCCCAGGGCACGGTTTTGGGTGGGTTCGGCGGCGACATTTGGCGATAATACGGAAATGCGATCTTCACGGTTTCTTCCTAACTGCCTCAAGTATGAAGGAGTTACATCGGTTTACGGTGATTGCAACGAGTGCAAATTAGTTGATGTTAATGAAATATCATAAAAATTGCATGGCAGAGGTGGTTTCAGGGGCTTGAAGGGGGGGAGGGGTGGGGGGGGGGGGGGGTCCAGGAAGTATTCAATGCTTGGCGGGAAGCCAATAGAGCGATGTAAGGGGCATTTATAGCTATCAAGATGTAAAAGATAGCTTCTGCTTCCATTATTTGCATAATTTATTACATATAGAGTTTCAGGGGCGTGTTTAGGCACATGAAAAGGGGAGTGACTGGCATGGTGATGATATGCCAGCGATTACGGTGCAATAGACGGTTAGCTTATAATGATGTATGCACATATGAAGCCAGAAAAGAGAATAAAGTCATTTTCTTGCAGAGGCGCGCTCAGGAATGGAAGAAAGGGGGTCATATTATTGCAAGGAAACTAAGAGGCATGGGTCTACAATGACATAACATACTGCAGTTTTCGGATGAAACACGCACCACAGGGTACTCTACGAACGATTATAAGATAATAGGCGAGTCCAGGTAGGGTACAAAGGGGGTAAGCAATGTGACTTGAAGTTGTAAGTGAAATAGTCACTGTTGACTAGTTAGTATCATTATAGCGGATAATATACTTATTAAAAGTTCTTGCGCCTCCCCAATTTGGATCCTGGATACGCCTATGATGAAGTACAACATGCAAAAAGGAACTATCTACGATCAGTAATTTATTTATAGTGCTGGGTAGCAACTTGCCTGCGGCTAATATTTGTTTCCAATTTTACCTCCCTTTTTCACTAACCTTGTACCGCCTATGGCAACAAATATGATTTATAACTGTTTTTTCTAATGTCACAATAACATACCATTTCATTTATTTTTTTAAAAAATCAACATTAAAAATATTTTTATTACGCATTTACTTGACCCCCATATTGAGTGACCTGCACACGCCTATGATCTTTGAATTTTCCAAATTCACCGTCTTATATCAATTTCCAATTCAATCTCTATCGATTCCCATTGGTTGTGTTAAAATCGGTTGATAAACATGACAGCTGTGTTGGATCACAAATACCACTAAAATGTATAGTTTTTGCCCCCTTGTTGCCCCCCCCCCCCCCCCTATCACAAATTTATATTTGTTTATTATTTATAAATGTAGATCGTGTTGATGGGAACCAAACGCCGTTTCATTTTTGAAAATCGGACGGGTAGATCTCGAGATCTCCGGGGAGCGGTATCCGCCCCCCCCCCCCCTGTTACAAATAGGGGTAGCCAGGAGCCTGTTACAAATAGGGTTAAAGTCCTCAGAAGTCATCAAAGGTAAAATTTGGCATCTTGTGAACTCTGCCCCAGGGCCTTTTATCGCTTCGGGAACTAATATCGCAGGGAAAAACAGAAAACAATCGATAACTCTTGAAAAAGTGTCCCTCATTTAAGAGCACTCCAATAGTTTAGCTTTAGGAAGTCACCAAAAGGTTATGCTGGCTATTTGCTAAATAACAGTTTCTTTATAATTAATTAAATTTGTTTAATAATTCTTTACATAATAAAGATGACAATGATTTTAACATCATCGTGTTTGTCTCATCAAGATGCTTTCAGTCACACCAAGCATGACCGGGTTTGGTCAATCAAAACTTTGATTTCAGATCAAAGTCATGTGATGACCCAGGTGGGTCATGTTACATATTGCGAAACGCGTCTCGACGAGACCAACACAATGCAATGTACGCCACTTAAAACTTTTTCGAAGGTGGGTTTACCTGCCTCTTGATATGAAGCCGTGACCTAAAATGACCTTTGGTCAACAATTTCAGAGAGGTTGCGCTAAAGAGCAGCTCGGTCGATCTGAGAGGGCCGCCGGGCAGTCTGAGAAGCCCAGGTCAGATTTGAGAGGGACCCCTCTTATGTCTGAAGAGGGAGGTGTTGTGTTAGGTGGAAGCAAGAATTGCGGGGTTCCCGCACCACCGTGTTCTCGTCATTTCCAGAAAAGCCTTGTTGTTGAGGTCTTCAAACATTCCGCCAGCAGGGTGCGGACTGTGTCAGTTCGAGTACCTACCTCTTTAAAGATCGGTTTCCTTGCACTCAGTTGCATTACTCGTACTCCCATTGCCTCTACGCTGTGTCATGTATACTTTTTTATAATTAATCATCACCACTTTATCATAACTCTAATTTAGTTGACGTAACTAGGTATATTCAATGAACTAATTAAATTAATGGCAGCTAAATATTCATACATATTAAATGACCTTGTACATAAAAACGAGCGTACGTCTACTTAACCCGACATTGACTGGGGGGCGTGTAACGCGCCCCCCCCCCCCCCCTGATGAATTTGCGCCATAGCTGCAAAACTAATAGCGTTATCAACGTGAAACTGCGGGTACCTTCTTATAAATGATTTTACGTCTTGTGTGCAAAAATGAAGACATTTCGTCGATTTTTTCTCTCAAGTTATAGCGAATTTAATGACGTTACTACACACGAGTTTTACACTAAAATCATCTAAACTTTGCGAAGCCATACAAATACCACATTTGAAGCAAAATGCAATCGAAAAACGCCAAAAGATAGCAAATTGCAAGGGCTACGAACCAGCTATCTCGGATTTTGTGACAATGTTAGGTTTCGACCCAAAAAACTTTAAAAAAAACGTTTTTTTGGGGAGGAAAATAATCACAAAATCAAAATGTTCTACAATATTTTAAAAACCGACAGATATGTCAGATAAACATACCTAGGCAACCACCATACCAAATTTTAAACTGATATCTCGATTTTTGACTGACTTATGACATCTAAAGTATGGGTAACTCATGACGTCATATTTTGAAATTAGGTTTTTGTCTCTCATTGACTAGATACAGACAGATAAATACCACCATTGTATTTCTGATACAAAATTGGTCTATCAACATGCCTTTTGTGTTTAGATTTAAAAAATAAAAATGTTGACCTTCGGTGACCTGAACTTGACTTGAAATTGACATTTACTTCACGTAAATGAAGTCGGGTGGTAAAATTACTATCACTATCGAATTAAACGTGGAAAATAACTCATTAAACATGTGTTGCATGACTTTCGTAGATATTTTGAGCATAGTGACCTTTTGTGACCTGACCTTGACCTTGACCAACAATCTTACTTTAGCTCATGTGGGATATGTATCATACCTTTAACAGCACTTTGGGTGAAACTGGTCGCAATCGAAGGCTTTGGATGGAAAGTATGGCCCATAAACTAAAATATGCCGATGTTGACCTCTGACCTGACCGTGACCTAACATTTGACCTCACTTTGACATTTTTGAGCATTCTTTAGATTTTTTCATTGAGCGCTTTCGATTGCCGTCTTGGCGTCTCGCTGTGATCATTGGTTCGGAAGATAACCAGGGGGCGGGGGGTGTTTAACGCCCCCCCCCCCCCCCCCCAGCAATGGCGTTCTGCTGAGACCCCAGTCAATGCCGGGTTAACGTTTGCCTTGATCACAAATCATCTACCTCGCGCTTGTTTTATATGATGAGTGACAATAGCAATACTTAGTTCAAAGATACAAATACCTACTGAGAAGTAATAAGAAAATAATAAATAGCATAGATTACCTACTGAGAATAAAGGTTGAATAGCATCAGTCATACATTCAGAAAAGAAGAAATTCGGAACTTGAACAGGACAAATTTGCGCGCCTTCGGCGCCCATTTTGAGGCTTAAAACATTTATGTGCCCGTTCTTCTCTTCATATATGCTTCTGCGTGACAGATAAAATTAAATGAAACTTTTGCGATTCATCATACAAGTACAGTTCATGTGCCGTACGCGAAACCCGAAAGTAGTATTTGTTAGGTGGATGTCCAAATCCTATCATGGGAAAAAATGCGTGGGTGCCCCCCCCCCCCCCCCCCCAGATAAAATATCTTACAGGAGGCCCTGCGAACAGGTAATATTTATTAACAACAACAGCATATTAAGACGCAATCTTCAATAACCCAAAAAAGCATGCAATGCGCACAACAAAAGTCCGTCATACTCCAATCGACCTCCACTGGCTTCATTCACGGGCCATAAACTTGTATCGGCGTTCGATTATCATCCTTTCACATTTCAAAGCAACATCCAAAGCACAGCTGTACAACCAAAGCAAGTAGCCGCTAAGCGTCACCATTCACAAAGGGCTAACTTTACCAATGAAAGCTCGTATACAACAATCCAACAGGCATTCAACAAGAAAGGGGCTCTTAAATATTTATATCGCCATGTGTGGAAATGGGTGGAACAAGATAACCATCCACCTTATTTGTACAGTTTAAAGTTCAATCGAGAGATAACACGTTAATGCAGCTTATATCCCAACTCATGTGTTGAATGCATTAGGTACTACTGTTTAACAACACTGTCAAAACACCTAACGGGTACACAGTCATCATGAAGAAACGGCAATAAATGGGAGATGAACAATCCCTAGACATTGCAATAGCACAATGTTTTGTTCTGATAACAAGCCTATACGCAAGACCGCATCTTATCCCCTAGTCCTCACATTGCATCGGCCATTGTGTTGGGATCATACTTTTATTTTTCCACTAAGTTTTCAACACACCAGCTATATCAGTAGCAAAATACAACACAGGCGCACAATGGATATCGAATGTTCGCAACATTGGTAAGAATTCAAGTCTCCGTTGAGTTTCTTCAGATATCTCACCACAAATGGTTGTGTGGCAATGCAGACCTCGTCGGCACTATCAATTACGTTGGCGGTCGCTGATAATAGAGATGATAATAGAGATCTTGATATAGCAGGCTGGAACTGCGACTCTTGGCGACTGCTCAGAGGTTCAGCGATCAGAGCTGGATGGAAGGTTCCAGAAATATCCAAATAAAATGTGATGTCACCCGTCACATCACGTCTTGTGACATCACGACGTTTTGTCTCATAGCGTACATCTCACGTCCACGTCACGTCCACGTCACGTCCACGTCACGTCCACGTCACGTCCACGTCACGTCCACGTCACGTCCACGTCACGTCCACGTCACGTCCACGTCCACGTCACGTCCACGTCACGTCCACGTCACGTCCACGTCACGTCAACGTCACGTCCACGTCACGTCGTCAGGTCGACGCCGCACCAGCGCCGCGCCGGCATCACATGTCGTCGGTGACGTAGCCGCCCTCCATGTCCACCAGCCGGAACGTCTCGAGGAACTCGTTGAAGTCGATGTAGCCGTCCTTGTTGATGTCCATGCTGCGCGCCATGTTGACCATCTCGTCGTACGGGATCGGCTCGCACAGGTAGTTACGCAGCAGCGAGCAGGCGTCGGCGAACTCGTCCAGCGACAGGAAACCTGATGGCAATCAGAGCGATGCATGCAGCTGATTGGTTGTAATGTTCGTCTGATGGATTACACTACATCAAGAGATAGAGCCATCGTGGACCTTGAGTAAGTGCAATTACACGGCGAATGTCAGATCACGGCCGCCCGGTCACCTGAACTCTGCTCATGCAGACGAGGTGTTTTTGAAGAAGAGAAGTATGGTGTGCCTGTTCAACAGCTGATGAAGCAGTGGCGTTCGGCTTTCACTGGGAACGCCACATGTAAGATGCGCAGTGGCGTCATCAGGCATCAGTGGCGCAGTGGCATCATCATTTGGCGTTCCCAGTGATAAGATGCGCAGTGGCGTCGACAAAACAAAACTAATCTGGTATTGAAGTTTGGTCGATATTCACGATAATGCAAACTGTCAGGACTTTTGTAATGGGCTCTCTTTATTACCGAGCGGGCGCGAAGCGCCAGTGAGGTTTCTCGTCAACTTAATAGACACATTTACATTTAAATATACTTGATGATTGGAATGATTGGCATGATTCAATCGGAAGAATCGGATGGAGAAATTAGCACGTGATTTTTAGAACACGACATTTTCTGTCGAGATTCGAGTCAGAAACAGCTGGAATCAGCATTTCATTTCAAAACTTCAAAGGGATTTACGCATTGATTATGCTATGACCGTGGCATTGAGTTAATTCCTGTGAACTTTTAATTAAGGTTAATTAAAGTGAATTAACCCGCGCACTGCAGGGGTGGGGGTTGACTTCCGCCCCCCCCCCCCCCCCCCCCTCCCCCCAGGTTTTTCGCAGATAGCTAAAAACGGCGGCGCAGAGCGCCGCCGGGTTTTAACACACCTGTTAGGACGTCAATTGCGGACACTTTGAAGATAAAAAAATAACTTCGGGTCATCTCAGGTCAGGTCACCAGACCAGGTCAAGTGACCCCACCTCCAAAAATGTTTGCAGTTGTGCCAAAGCCAGAGTTTATCACCGATCAGTTTGAAACTTACAGGATGTCATGAGAGCATAAGTACTTACAATTCTTTTATCTCGGAATTTGTATATCGGTGACCTAATATCAGGTCAATTTCGTAACCTCCCTAATAAGTCAATGGGGAAATATACAAATGCTTCCTATTTCAAGGATATGCATGATATTAGTCCAATTACTTCTGGATCATGTTATTATAGGATATTCGTGATGATACAAGTGTAAGTTTTGTTCAGTGACCCCTATGGGGTCATTTGAGGTCATCCGAGGTCCCCATCACTTTTTTGTCAATAACTCCCGACATTATGAAGATAGAGAAATAAAACAGACAGCAATGTGTTTGTCTCGTCGAGACACGTCTTTCCATATGCAACATGCTCTACTTGGGTCACCACTTGACCTTGACCTGAGTTCATTTGTTTTAAGTTGACCTAACAAAGTCACCATGTATATCATTCACAGCGCCTTGACAAGATAAACACAATGGGGTAAATGGGTTTCCGTTATCTTGTTTAAGTAAAAAGTTAATAGCAAAAACGATTTTGTAAAAAAAAACAGCCGATTTTTTTACCTCTGGAGCCTCAAATATTGACCTGATATCAAAATTGAGTACACCTTATTAATTGCAATTTTCCCTGGATTAAAATTATCCTTTTGTTTGTTTCTAACTATCATAGTTTCCGAGTTATATGGCAATTTCTGGAGCAAAGTCCTAAAACAGGAGATAAAAAACGGGAAAATTTGACCTTTGATGACCTCTGGTGACCTCAATTTTTCCCTGACATAAAAACATACTGAATACTTTCGATAGAACTTGTACAAGCTATCAAATGTCGTTTTCCACTTGTAGCTACGTAGCGTAGTTTTCGAGATCTCACGGGGTGGGAGCGGAAATCAACCCCCCTTGCAGTTCGTGTTCGGTGCAAACCCCCTGCAGTGCGCAGGTTAAAGTATATTTAATAAGATTTTACACACAGTTTTGCATGTTCAAACGGCATTTAAACACTCATAAGATCATGTATTCACTCGTGCATAAATGAACTCGCTACGCTCGTCCATTTATGCAAGCGTGCATAAATAATCTTACGCGTGTTTAAATACCATTTAAACATGCAAAACTGTTAATAAATATATATTTGACCCGGCCCGACCCGACCCGGCCGTGACGCTTTTCGGAAGCTAATAACTTTGCAACCATTGCTCCGATTGTTATTGGGCTTTCACCATTGGATAGGACCATCAAATCAATTTTTTTTTTTGGTATGGTGCGTTCTGATAGGGGGTGGTACCTCAGCGTGTGGCACGCGCAAAAGTGGGACAGGTCAAATCACCGATTTTAGAGGAAAATCGCGCCTAATTATAAAATTGCCCCATCAAATTGTACCATATTTGGCGTACGCTAAGAACCAATTATGCCCTATATGCCCCATATGTTGCATGTCTAATTTAAACTTTAGGCTTGAGCGCACGTGAGCACGGAAGAAATAGGGGTGTCGGGTTACACCCCTATGATGTATCTCAGAAACTACTAGGCCGATTGTAACGTTGATTACAGGTGAAGAGACCCTGTCCTAATGTCCACCACTAACCGAACTTCAAATGCCATTTTGACATACCTTATATCCGAGCAGTGAGAGGCCTATATGTTGACTGACGAATGGCCAGCTTCATAAAAAAAAAATTATGCACGAGGCCGGGCGAAGCATCATTGCAACTGTTTATGGCTCACGCACATTCGCGGGTTATCCAAAAACCACAATAAATAGCGGATCGTCGTCGCCGTAAAGCGATCCGCGAGGTCAAGAAACCCCCGCACGCACATTTTTTAAATGTTGTAAGTTGTTGCAAAATGTTGCAATGCGCTCTAATTGTGGCAAATTAAATCCTAGAGCGCTGATTCTAACGCCATTGCAATCAGCAGCCCAAACAGGTCCAGAGAAGAGTTTGTACAAACAAAAATGGAACTTTTATCAACAACAAAAAAATTGTTGCAATTTTTGAAATGATGCAATGTTGCCGAGCCCGATTCTGCACCGCTACACGATTATGGCGCAATTTGGTGTGCTGCTCCCGACTGACATCCTAGCAATATTCCACATGATGAATCGGAAGTTGCATGGCACGTGCGCATGTGCGGACCCCTTTTTATATCTTCGAAACTACTGGACCTATTGAGCTGAAATTTTGCATGTAGGTTAGCGCATGACTATTAGCTGCTTTAGACGTGCCGAGGTATACACCCATATGTACGTGCGCACGTGTGCCACCGTATTTCAGAGCTCGGAAACTACTGGACCTATCGAGGTGAAAATTTTAATATATGCTTAGGAAGGGCTGTTAGGAGATTTGCGCTTGGCGGAACTGTTGGATCACTATGCACGTGTTCACTGCGCACGTGCGGACCACTATTTACTATCTCTGAAACTACCTGCCCGATTCAGCTGAACGTTCCTATGCATACTAGAGTATAACCACGGTAAAACTATTGAACGTTTTACTCATCATTGGGACACAGTCAATGCGCACGTAAGCTCCCGTACCGTTTCATATTTCAAACCTGTTTTAGCTTTACCAGAGCGCGCCCGCTCGGTCATCGCCCACAAAGGTGTTTTACTGGTATTTTATCGCGATGTCAAAAATGCACAATCCAAAATTGCGTATGGTAACGGGAAAATGGGACTTTCTGTCCCACCCAAAATCAGCAGAAAATCAGTCTATTAGTAAACAGTTGGTATATAATTGCGTCCACGACGGACCGCATAATTTCAGTTCTGATCACATCCAATTATGGTAACGTCACCAATATGTCTCATTGATTGAAGAGGTATTGTTATCTGCAAGTTGTTTAGAAACTTCCACAGGATCCGACCAAAACGGTGCAGCTTTCCTTATTTCTGCTCCGGCATTAACATACACCTAGCACAGTTTTGGGGTTTTATGAGAACACAACACCCATACCTAATAAACACCACTGCGCCATTTGGAGCACTTCACTCGACTCTGAAGTGGGGACAATAACAGCGCCCGGGACCGAATGGTCGTAGCAGGACGACAAAGCACCGCATTATGGCGGCGGCTCATTTCGACTTGGCGACCTCTTGGCTACAGGAGCGGGAAGTCTTAGCAACAGAAGAGGATGAAATGTGGCTGCTCTTCCCTAAAACAGTACAATATTCTTGGGGAAAATCGAGTGCAACGGATTCTCCATAGACACGTTACACCCCCCCCCCCCAAAAAAAACTATTTACTTCGATTATCCAGTAAAACTTTGAACTCTCCACTTGACTTTTAAACTCAGAGCTTAGTGTCCGAACTTACTCAGAGGTAAGCGTCGTCTGGACTAACTTACCTGAGTGGTCCTTGTCCAGGATGCGGAATATGGTCTCCAGCCGGTCGCGGTTGCGATAGAGGGCCTCGACCACACTCGGGCTCTCCTGCGGGACAGACCGACCCACGGTGACGTCACACGGCCGCACAGCGCGGCCATTGATCTGCTGTCGACTTGGTCCACTGGGCAAACATCGGATGACTGTCAGAAATCTGAGCGTGACTGGCAGACGGACATCGGATGACTGCGTGGATGACTGTGTGTGGATGACTGTGCGTGGATGACTGTGCGTGGATGACTGTGCGTGGATGACTGTGCTTGGATGACTGTGCGTGGATGACTGTGTGTGGATGACTGTGTGTGGATGACTGTGCGTGGATGACTGTGCTTGGATGACTGTGTGTGGATGACTGTGCGTGGATGACTGTGCGTGGATGACTGTGCGTGGATGACTGTGCGTGTATGATTGTGAGTGTATGACTGTGCGTGTATGACTGTGCGTGGATGACTGTGCGTGGATGGCTGTGCGTGGATGACTGTGCGTGGATGACTGTGCGTGGATGACTGTGCGTGAATGACTGTGCGTGGATGACTGTGCGTGGATGACTGTGCGTGGATGACTGTGCGTGAATGACTGTGCGTGGATGACTGTGCGTGGATGACTGTGCGTGGATGACTGTGCGTGGATGACTGTGTGTGGATGACTGTGCGTGGATGACTGTGCGTGGATGACTGTGCGTGGATGACTGTGCGTGGATGACTGTGCGTGGATGACTGTGCGTGGATGACTGTGCGTGGATGATTGCGCGTGGATGACTGTGCGTGGATGACTGTGCGTGGATGACTGTGCGTGGATGACTGTGTGTGGATGACTGTGCGTGGATGACTGTGCGTGGATGACTGTGCGTGGATGACTGTGCGTGGATGGCTGTGCGTGGCAGAAACACGAGTCGATATGGAAATAAACAATGTGTGCGGTAGCTCAGCATTCCAGCAGCAGGGAATGCACATGACAGCAGCATAGGCTGGCCAAGACGTCTGTACGGTCGGTACACAACACCATTTCTCCCGCCTGGGGTGTGCCGCGGGCAACAAGCAGATCTGTCACACCAGAGCTGCTACCCACATAGTGGAGGACACGCGCGTGCGTGTATCCTACTCTCCGATCCGGGGATGGGTGGACTCCTATGAGGCGCTAATAGCTCACGTCTTCTGATGGATCGCTACCCGTAGCGGCGCTCTGAGCGGATTGTGATGCTGGGTCTCTGATGGGAGTCAATGTTTTGGCAGGTCTACAACAGATCTACGCAGTGATGTCGGAGAGAGGTAGTAGTAGGCCTGTGCCACGACCAGTTGGGAGCGCAACAAGTTCGGTAGATTGCTTACTTTAACTATTGGGTTTATAGAATGAATACATAAACGCTGAAGCATCTCATACATGTACTACAGGTTGCATACACTTGAGTTATTTATTTTAAAAAACTTGTAGCCGTTAAGAGCTTTCCACTACACGTCATATGCGGCTCTGCTTTTGGGTGCTGCAAAGGAAGGAGGCGTTTACTTCCTTTCTGCCTGTCTTCTAGAAAGCCTTTTAAAAACAACTGATCAATAAAGATGCTTAGGAAACAAACAACACAATGGAAGAGCCGTGGGAGTCCCTCAACTTATCGCCTAGTATATTTTCATGCTTGTTGCGGTTTTGTGAGCGACGGCTATTGAGCCGAAAATAAGTCAGCTGACGACTTCTCCCGCAATGCGTCCCGTGCACACAATGCGTCCCTTGCGTGCTGTGGTCCCCATCACCTCGCCGTATTTTACGGCAGCCCGGTCAGCGGCCCGGAAATGACCACAGACCAATGGGCACACTGTATTGACCAATTGGTCACGCTGACATGGAGCTCCCGTGGTCGCTATGGATCTGTTGTTGTTCCGACGTACAAACTGATACCCCGCAGGCGGTCGGTTGGAAATCATACACCGGGACATTTGTAAAACAGCATCGGTCTTTTGTGTCGTGACACAAATGCATTGCTGCGACTCGAATCTTAAGAATTGCAGACTTAAAATGAATACAAACTTAATCAGACTTATAGTAAGAATGCTGATCATATGACTTCTTGTATAGCTCTAGAGTCCAAAAAACAGTCTCGTAGAGTATACTCTTAGGCTAGAGCAGTTCAGTAAATTGTAAAAAAAAGTTTCTAAAAAGTGGTGAGCATTCATATCCTCAACTTTATACATAATCATCAAATACGTTTGAAATTGGAACAAATCGAAGATTTTCAGTAATTCACGAATAATTACCCAACTGACTCAAACTGCGTTATAGCAGAACCGAGTTGTGAGCAGCCAGACAGAATCAACCCATCTTCTAGTGCCGACAGCGTTCGATCAGTGTGCAGACATGTCTGCGACAGGATCACCGACGTTTTACAGCGCACAGGCAGCCAAGGCCGGGGGACGCCTGCTTGACATATGACCAGCTGAACCGCTAACTAGCCGCATTATTTTTCAGTAATACTCGTATTTCATATTTCATTCATATTTCGATCATACTTTAGCAATGTTTCTGATACTCTAGCACGACGAACGCAAACCCTTGCCCCCCTAATCTCGTCCCCGATTTGCGAGGTTCCACTGTTAAGCATCCGGACCAGTTACTCCTAAAACATTTGTTCCCACGATGAACCCCATCACACCAACCAAAAGAGGACAGCGAACGACACGTGGTCACGCCCCCCCCCCCCCTCTTTTTTTTGGGGGGGGGCATGACCCCCATATCCTCCTCCTCCTCCTCCTCCCCCCCCCCCCCCCCTCTCTCTGCGGCCGCCAGTGTGTACAGTCTATATTAGACCCTTTTGTACTGGAAAAGAACACTGATTAATTTGCGCCGCGTAGCGGCGCGGATTTTTGTTGTCTGGATAACTAGACCCTAAAAAATCGAAACGTTTTATAATCTATATGTACCAGCCCAAGGGAGACCTCAGGGCCCCTCGATTCCGATACGTTGTTGTCTCTGGTATAAAGGCACGTTGGTGCCCCTTCATAGCCCAAGGGACGGGAGGCATGAAGGGACATTTTTTGGCATAATTTAGCTATTTTAATTTAGCATCATTTCACGATTTTTTTCTTCTTCCAGCGTCCAATGCTTGTGATTTCATGGCGGAACCAGACCATTGTTTCCCCTGCTGTATTCAAAGAGGCACAGTGCCCTGGAGTCTCCCATCGCCCCACAGTGCCGCCTACCGTCACGATGGTGGCGGTCACATGCGGAACTTTATATATACTTTGGGATTGTAGCTACAACTGCATCCTCAAAAATTACAACCCCAATTATGAATATTGCAACCCCAACATTGCCAGTAAATGCGTACCTAAGTAAATAAATACTGTGAACGGTACGCAAAATCACCGAAGGATTTTGCAATAACAATCATAACAAAACAATTAATATATATATGAACACAGAAAAGGAAAAACTTTGAAATGTTAGTAAAGTTTATCATAAAATAACATTTCAAATCCAACAATAGGTACAACATATTATCCCAAAATTACTGAGAAAGACTATGTAGATACCCAGCGGCGTAGGATGATATTCAGTTGGTTCATAAATACTAAAAAGCAGCACTACTTATTGACAAACAGGTAACATTTTTTTTTCAATTTCAGACACCCGACACATCGCGACACATCGCGACGTGCGGCGGCGGCGGCGGCCGGCGGTGTCGCGGCGCTACAGTGAAAAACGACACCGGCGCAACATAGTACCGAGGCGGCAGATAGGGTTGTTTTTATTGTATTTATGTATTACCATTATGAGTTACAGGTTGTTTTTGCTTTTTGATTTGCTCCTATTTATTATCATTATCATTACGAGTGTAGGATGTCATAAGCCGACAGAAGCCTTGTAAGAAGCCAGAAGCCTTCATAAGCCTTGTCATAAGCCGACAGAGCTTTTGCGTCAATCCTAAAACATTGCATGTTATCGCCCTTGTATAATGCTGAATAAAATGTATTCAACAACCCACAAAATAGCAATCTAGGTGTTAACATAAAAAACATGAGCAAAGCAAGATTAAGTGTAGCATATTTCACATTGGGCTTAGGTCTGGATAAAAGTCACACATAAGAATGCACCCTTACGCAGTTGGCCAAGGATATATTACAATTTGAGTTTAAATTTGAGTATTTGAGTTGGTGAAATTGAGACTTAATGAAGAACTTGACCAATATTATAAATATTTGGAGTCTGAAAGGCGTGAAAGCATCCCAATCATCCTAAGCTGGAAAAATACCAGAAATAATCATACACCCAAATACAATGAGTTAAAATCAGGATTGCCACAACCTTCAATTTTTTGCCAGACGAACATTATTTTTACAAGATATACCTGGTCATGGTGTTGAAAAGTAGAGGGCCACATCAGTAAGTCATTTTAAAAGAAAATATCCTAATCAAACATCAACCAAACAAAACTCATGCGAAAACAACACGAATATTGTTTCTTTCTCTTTTCTTTCTTGGTTTAGGGAGCATAGCCTCAGAGGGCTCAGAGCGTCCGTCTTCGGTGCGTCGTCTTCGTGGCCATTTGGTAGCGGTGATTTGGAAACTAAGCTTGGTGGGAGAGGAAAGGCTTTGCCGTGATTGGAATTGTGAAGGGTTTATCACAAGGATAAGTAACTTATTGATGGCTGGTAGTATTAGTATTAATTCTGATCTATGGGGAAAAGTGTTAGAAAATAAATAAGAATAAATAAAAGCTCCGGAGTAATTGGCCTGGCTCTTTTTTCTTTTCCTTTTTCAGAATATACACACGGTGTCATAGGGTAACAATTCACTCTTATGTGATTGGTCGGTCAGTGATTATGCGCAGATCTCACAAACAAGTCTCAGCAGGCACTGGCTGATCCAGCCTCCCAATATGAGGGGGCTAATTTCACTGGGGCCTCCATATGACCTATAAGATACCCCCATTTTTCCCTTTGCGGACATGGATTATTTTTTCTTCTCGCTATGCTATTATTACGTGTAAGGACGTGTCAATTAAGTGCAAAAATAAAATTGATGGATGGGTGCCTCCAAATATCTCATTTTTTCTCTCATTTTACATGCTTTTGTATATACAAATTAGTTATTCGCTTATACCTTGTGACTGAATAAAGTTAGAAGGGAATGGTAAACGTCATTTTGTTGTTATCATCAAGACGTGTTGAATGCTGTGCAGCATGACTTCTTTCTGACATTTAATAACCTTGACCTAAGGTCAAGGTCACGGCGCAAAGTCACCTTTCCAAATTTGACCTACACGGCGATGTTATATAGCTTTGAACTTGACTTAAAAAATAGGAATTCATTGGTATTAAAATAATTGCACGATCGTTGATGATTATAAAGCAAACTGAGACATTTTCGAGCTTGCTTTACACCGAGAAGGAAGTTATGAAGTTATTATTCGACATTCAAATTCAAATGAATTTAAAAGTTGCCATTGATGATCAGGCGTTATTTAAGCACAATCGAA
>JAXIVJ010010064.1:7500-32500 GCA_036785665.1 Chirona hameri
AGGAGGGTGGCCGCCGGACTCCGAAGGGACTACCGGTGGAGGAGACGCCATGGCACTACGTTCGGGCACGGTTCGTGGCGAGCAGGACATCGACGACATCGTCGAGGCCGTCGTCGTCAGCTTCACTGGGGCGGGTCTGGTGGCGGCGGCTACAGCAGAGGTGAAGGAGGAAGTAGTCGTGGTCGACGCACCGTCCGGACCGACGCCTGGACAGAAGCAGCTCTGGCTGGCCGACCTCCGGGAGCAGCTGTCGGCGTCGTCCAACTTTGGTACTCGGGAGAGGGAGGAGGTGCGCGGCCTGGTCATCATCGGCGAGGGTGCGGGCCCGCCCCCGCAGCACCAGCTGTGGTACTGGGGGCGTGTCCGCCTCTTTCTCATCGTGGCACGCGAGGGCTGGGCGGCGGCGGTGAACGACGCCCGTAGCGCCGACATGGACTGGGCATACGTCTCACCCCGTCCGTCCCGCGGCCGGCCCCCGGGCCCCGCCCGGCGGTTGCGCCTGCCGCTGAGTGGCGGCAGCGGCCCTCCCGGCCGTACGGCCTGCGCGCCCCGGCACGCTCGGCGGGCGCGGCCGCGTCGCGCGGTCCGCATTAGGACGGCACTGCGTGTGGCATGGGGGGGGGGGGCAACGGTCTCGGAGCCCCACTCCGGCCCCCTGCCACCCGCAGCACCCCCGGCTCTGCCCTCGCCCGGGGGAGGCGCTCCGGACATCGAGCCGGGGCGCGGCGCCGCGGCCGTGCTCGGTGCGGCGTCGGCAGCGGCGCAGTTCGCTGCCGGGATGTCGTTTTTGGGTGACGTACCCGACGAGGAGTCATCGGAGGAGGAGGAGAAAGAGGAGCCGGCCGCGCTGGCGACGGGCCTTGGTGGGTGGCCGCTGACTGCGGCCGGCGACCCGCGCGCCGCCTGCCGGGTGCTGGCGGAGCTGCTCAGCTGGGCCGGTGTGCCGACTGCCGCTGAGCCGCCGCCGGCCGGCGGGCCGGCGTCGGGTGGGGCGGGGTTCACCGAGTCGCCTCTCGCGTTCGTCGGTGCGCGTCGGCTTCCGGTGGACAACGATGCTCGAGTGAGGCCGCCGGTGCGGGTTCGAGTGGACCCGGCCGTCTACGGGGGCCATCCGCGTGTAAACAGCGTCTTGGCGCTAGGACTGAAGGTGCGCGTGCCGAGCGCGGCGCCGCGCGTGTGGCTGAGCACGCCACGGTCTGCGTTGATGACGGAGGCGGTGTCAGACTTTGTGGAAAGTCGAGTGTTTGAGCCGGGTGAGCCGGACAGCTGTTACCGTCTGTTTGCGGTGGCAAAGTCGCCGTCGGTCGCGCGTCTAGTTTATGACCTGTCTTTGCTGACGCCCTGGATGCCGCGGCGGTCTTGCGTTTTGCCGAAACTCGAGCGTGTGTTAGGATATTCAGCAGATGGATTTGGGTACAGTATAAAATTAGACTTAGGAGACGGCTTTTATCATATTCCCTTGGCTCCGAGTACAAGTAGAAAGTTTGGTGTTTTGTACGATAGACAGACATATGTATTTACCAGGCTGCCGATGGGCTTGGCAGTAGCTCCGTCAGAAATGCAGCACTTTGCCTGCGCGACAGTGCAGATTGTAGAGGGCAGGTTTTCGGGTGTAAGAGGCATTGCTTATTTGGATGATTTTCTGTTTGTCGCTCGCCACCCTGAAGACCTGTCTGGTATCGTTTATGTTTTAACTGAATCGGGGCCTCCATATTAATTTTGATAAGTCTGCTACTGTTCAGTCATCGAAATTGCGTTATCTCGGTGTGGACTTAAACTTGGCGAGCTGTTCATTGAGCGTTTAAACGTGAGACGGTGGAGCCCTTGCGCGACGCGATGTTGCAGTGCAACTCGAGCTGGTCATTGGTATCTCGGCAGCGGCTGGCGGGTTTTGTAAACTTTGCACAGCCTTGTTTAAAGTTGCCACTCGAAGTTGTGTCGGCAGTGATGGACGGAGACTCCGGTGCGTGTAGCGCAGTCACTCCGTGTATTCGTGAAGGTGTAGTGTGGTCCTTTTCCGACATTTCCGAGTGGAATGATCTGCACAAACGTCATGTATTTGTCGATGCGACGCCGACTCAGATCGGCATTGTAGTGCCAGGCTGCGTGCCGGTGTCTGTGGCTCTGCCACGTGCGCTGCCTATTTATGTGGCAGATCTGGCAGCTCTAACGGCGATTGTTAGTGTGGAGCGGGGCTGTTTACGCTGTTTTGTGATAATGCCGGCGTTTATTATAATTTGCAGAAAGGGCGCTGTCCGCGCCCCTGGCTACCAGTCATGTGCCAAGTTTTCAGTTCGCGCGTTTTTTTCTGTTCGGTATATACCGTCGTGTGAGAATCCCGCAGATGCTCCCTCGCGCTCTCCCGCTCTGTAATCAGGGTCCGCACAGGAGCGGGCTTTTTCCTGTCTCTGGGCCAATCAGCGGCCCGGGACATCGGATGATGGGCGTGGGAATTTGTGTTGCATGCCTTTGTCGAGTCACTGTTATGGTCAGTGCGGCAGTCGCGCCTCTGTTCCTGCCGCCAATACACGCTGTCGGCCGGCTCCACGGTCGACACAACAATACTGTGGTCCTGGTGCCGCGACAAAACACCGCCAAACGTGACCGGTCGGTGGCTGACAACAACAAAAAATCACAGGGCGTGCGGCGCCGACCGGACGCCAGAAGAGCACGAGCACAACGGGTCCACGGTGGTCACGCGCGGCCGCGCACGCACCGAAGCAGGAACAGAAGTAATAAAACGAGACACGGTGAGATTATTTCACAGGCGTTTGAGGAAACGTGAAGTGAAATATGGTCGCCTCGAAAACGGAGGGTACAGAATCGACAAAGGATGTGGCTTAGCTGAGCTGTCACTCCAATGGAGTTATATAATACTGCATGAGGCCGGTGTAAATACATTTTCAAGACCGAGGTGCTTTCTTGATTTTTGAAAGAGGCCGAAGGCCGAGGTAAACAAAATCAAGAAAACACAGAGGTCTTGAAAATTTATGCGGCCGAGTGTGGTATGATTTTGACCATATGCCGCGTAGTGCGTACGTCATTCAATGTTTTTTTTCTCATATATTTTCCAATCATAAATCCAACTAGGTCCTTACCAGAGAGGGAAATGCCAAATTTTTATTTAGGTTTTGTCTTCGATAAAATTGAAGAAGCCTTGGAAGCGAAAGTCTACAAAGCTTTCACAATTCCAGTCAGGTTTTTATCACACACACTTTTGCACGCGCTCTGGTAAACAAAAATTGCCTTAGGGCATTTTTATATTACCAAGTTATACCACCCACACCTCTCGGGGCTCGGGCCAATGTATTTTGATACCCCCGGCATATGGTAATAACTTTGCCCAACCTTTACTCGCATAAGGATGTTGGAAAGGATGCTGCATTGCACCATCCTCTGTCAAACTCATCCATCGTTGAAGCAGAGGTAGTTTTGGATTTAACAGTTACCCGGGCGGGATGGCGTTAAAGAGAATAGGTCACCTTGAAAGTTGTCTCGAAATTTGGCTATACGGGGTATTTCGAGCTGAAAAAACGAATATGGCATTTGTTTGGACGATAGATGGATATCCGTCGAAAATGGGTATGTTTCTCTTTTCTCCTTGAAGACCATAACAAAACGTAATGACATTATTATGACGTCAAGCATATGGTAGCTTGGATATGGAAACTATTGCACACAATAACGACGGACTTTAGGCATATATACGCAGGCTGCTTGTAACGTAAACGACCGTTGTGAGGACCCGAAACAAGTTTCGGGCGCCCGAAACTTCTAATTATAAAAGGGGCCCACTACTGTGTCGAAATTACTTAGCGTAGCGAGGTAATTATTTTCACACATAACCCATTTTTCGATCTGCTCTACAAATCTGCTATCTCAGTTCAAAAGACAAAACCCCATGTTAAAGGTGAAATATTCCTTAAACCCAGGCGTCCTTTGGGTGAAGGCGTAAGACTATGTAGAGATGCAAAAATATTCGAAAATTGAACATCACCCTTGACGCTCTATTATGGTGAGTGGTGCGCCACTAAAGCACGCCGCAGCCTAAGTTGGGCACAGTCAGGTACTGCTCAGGCACCACGTGTTTACAGGATACATTGATCTGTCCTGATAAAGCACGGTGTTGGCCCTGCATGGCAGATAACCAGATATTTCCGGCACCGGTACCATGCCCGCCGGGCTTAGTGTCATGCGTTGTGGGCCTGCTGTTTGCATTTCCACGTAGGACTCACCCATCAGCGGGATGCACATGCGTCAGCACGGTCTCCGGTCCGCCGCCTGCCCACTGCTGCTGCCACTGGAAGTCGATGCTCCGGCGGGCCGCCAAGTAGTCTGTCCAGCCGCGCGAGGCACTCTGTACAACAACACGGAACACGCCGTAACTTTAGCACCGGGCTGAAACGGTGGCGTTGTGGGTGTTGATTGTCATTCAGTCAAACTGCTGATGAACACAGTTTAGGATAATTATGTTCGGTATTTTGTTATAATTTATGTTAGGCAGTTTAAGATAATGAGAGTGGAACAGTTCATGATCCGTTGCAGCGCTCTAGTCTGGCCCGTCGAACTCCGCGGTGCCAGACGGTACAGTATCTGAACAGTGGCGTACCCAGGATTCACTCCAGGGGGGGGGGGGGGGGGGGGGGGGGGGGGGGGGGGGGGGAGGAGGGGGGATTTTTGCTCAGGGGAGCATAAAGTACCCCCACCAAAAAAAAACTCACCGGATTTGGCCCACTATATTTTCAAAAGGACATTTTCATCATTTTTCTAGTAAAAAAAAACATTCATTTTTCGACCAAAGGGGCCACGTACAGACCTTCAGGGGAGGGGGAAATTGCCCCGTTTCCCCCCCCCCCCCCTCCCTTGTGTACGCCTATGGACTATCTCTGAGCTGCATAGAAACGTTCAACCCGGTCGATAGACACAACACGACACGTGTTTTTCTTCGCTGTACATGACCAGTGTCACGAGAACAAATCACGACATTGGCGTTGATATGCAAAGTTTACTTACAATAGAAAAATGCGCCAATGATGCAATTTGTCCTGATGCAAACACATGATGATATTAACCATTATCGTGTGTCCCCGAACAAAACTCGAAATGAATCAATGTAGCCTTTCCAGCCTGTCTGCCCAGCAGCTGCAGTCAAACAGATGTAAAATGGCCCTCGCTTGGCTACCGCCTCAGGCGATGCCTGAGGCGGTATTTTCATGGCCGGCGGGGCGGCACGGACATGAACAGTTCGTTCCGCGCCGGCGCTATCGCCGGCATCTCCGCGGCTCCTCTCGGCCATGCATGAAATAGCACCTGCAATAGGGGCTAGGTAATCCATAGCCCGGCGTTCAGGACAGCTCCGAGGCACGGACCGACGGAAGGGGCTAGGAAGCCATAGCCCGGCGTTCAGGACAGCTCCGCGGAACGGTCCGTCGAAATTTTGAGAGAAGACGTAAAATGGATGCAGTATGAGGTACTGAAAGTTTCACGACGATATGTATATGTGTTTAAGTTATTGGGAAAATTATTGAGAAAAAATATTGAGAAAATAGGAAATTTTGTGACGCTGATTTCAAATATGGAATCCATTTTAAATAATTATATGTTCCACTGGGGTCTGCGCCCCCCATAGGTCAACCGTAGTGTCACAAAATGTCCTAGAAACTGCCAAATTCCAAAAAAGGTCATGTCAGGTCATTTGAGGGTCAGTGACCGTCAAATAAAATCATTTGAAAAAAATCAGGTCAAATCAGGTCATTTGATGGTCAGTGGTCAGTGGTCAGTTGAGGGACACTGACCCTCAAATAACCTGACATGACTTTTTTGGAATTTGGCAGTTTCTAGGACATTTTGTGACGCTCATTTCAAATGTGGCACCCATTTAACATAACTATATGCTCATTCGCGATTCTAGCTCGATTAAATTCAATTTATACGCATTTACAATTTGGTTGACTTTTGGGTCATTGACATGACCTCAGAGGTCACCTAATGACCTAGGACCTTAAAATCGGTTGTCAATTGCTTCCTCTCGTGACAAGCAACACGCTCGTTTTTTAATCGAAGCTCAATTAGGGGCGAAACGCTAGGGGGAGTTGTACCCCCCCCCCCCCCTCCCGCACGATCACGCACGGATCGGACGCTGCACGGGCGAGGGTTAAGGATACTGCAGGTGCAGGAGCGCTAATTGTATTGTATTGTATTGTATAATAACGAACAATCCACACGAATGTGGTTTTTACAGATCTGAGTCAAAAATGGATACACATGGGATAAGACATGACATAGTAAAGCATGCGCACTATATACACATACGTCCACACCGAAATCGAAATAAAGTCAGACATTTGCTGGCAGGAGTCGGCGCTTCAGCTGTCTTTTAAATTGTCTGACAGACATATCGTTGAACTTGCGTGGCAGCTCGTTCATGCCAAGCGCCGCGCGGTAGGCGAAGCGCCTCTTGCCAGTCTCCGTCCTAACCCGCGGTAGGAATAGGAGCCGGTCCTGCCTAGTGGGCCGCGAGTGGGCAGGCCTGTCACAGTGGGTGACAAATATCTCGGCGAGACTCTCCGGCTCAGCGGTGCGGCGGACTTTGTGGAGAAGGCAGAGGGTTTGGTAGAGGACGAGGTTGGGAGCATCCAGCCATCCCAGCGCGTCACGCACACCAGAAACGCGGTCGTGCTTGCGTTTCCCGGAAACGACTCGGGCAGCGAAGTTGATGAGCTTCTGAATGCGGTGAAGGTTTTTGGCGGAGCCGCTGCCGTACACGACCAGGCAGTAACGGATGTGTGAGGCCACGAGGGAGGTGACGATTTCGGGGATGATTTCTGGAGGGAGGAAATGGCGGATGTGGGATAGGCTGACTAGGATTCCGCAGCACTTGCGAGAGAGGGCGGACACATGAGCGTCCCAGGTGAGGTTTTTTTATCAAAGACGACGCCAAGGTTGCGTGCCTCGGAACGGGGGGCCAAAGAAGTATCGCGAAATTTGATGGCGAATTGAGGAAGGGAGCGCAAATTTTGTCGTGTGCCGATGGTAAGGAGTTCGAACTTCGTTACGTTAACTTTAAGACCATTGCAAAAAAAGTAATCTCCGAGAGCAGAGAGAGCCAACTCCATGCGAGCGATAAGCGCAGGCAAGCAAGATTTTGGTTCCGAAATCATGACCTGAGTATCATCGGCGTATTGCACCACAAGCGCATCAGCCGCATGCAGACTCAGGTCATTTGCAAACGCGCAGAAAAGAATGGGGCCGAGAGATGAGCCCTGAAAGACTCCTTGCTGTATGGAACGCGGTGCGGAAATCTTAACCTTGCCATCAGAGCCAGTGAAGCTAACACTCTGTGTGTGACCGTGCAAGTAATTTTGGAACCATGAAGTATCTATATTGAGGGTCTGAAGTTTTTCTAGAAGTTTACCGTGGTGAATAACGTCAAAGCATTTGCTAAGGTCAATTAAGCAAAGAAGCGATATTTTGCCTGAGTCCATGGCCGAAAGCATATGGTCACTGATACAGGTGAGCGCCGTCTCTGTTGAGTGTCGCGGGCGGAAATCGTGTTGGGTAGGAGCAAGAAGATGGTTGGATGAAAGGTAATAGTAGAGCTGGCGTTGGACTGCTCGCTCTGCTATCTTGGCGATAACCGGAAGTATTTAAATGGGACGAAAGTTGGATGGATTTGAAGGGTCGCCGGTTTTATGGATGGGGTACACCAGGGAGTGTTTCCAGGAGGATGGTACGTCGTTGGTCGTGATGCAGGAGTTGACTAGGAAAAGAAGGACGTGACCTATGGAGTTAAAGGCGAGCTTCAGTAGGCGGATGCAAAGTCCGTCAGCACCGCGAGCCGGGGAGTTTCGCATACTATAAATAATTCGGTGAAGGGCACTGAGACTAACAGGATGCAGCGAGAACGAACACGTACCCACTCTCGGCAAGCGAGTGGGGAGCGAAGGGGGCGGGCCCTGTGCCCCCAGCTCGGCAGCTACGCTAGGACCGACATTGACAAAGAATTCGTTCATGTCATCCGCTGAGGTAGCTGGCAGCACCTGAGCGCTGAACCGCTTGCTGCCCACCAAGTCCCGGGCAGACTTCCAGAAGCTGGCTCTACCCTGTTCCAAAATGCGGGCGCCAAGGTACCGCCGCCGGGCGGCTAATGTTCGGCACAGGAAGTACAGCCTGCACCAGCCATCACTAACCGTGACAATGGTCTGCCTGACCCCCGCCTGGCTGAGGAGGTATGCCAGAGTGCTGCTGCAGCCGGCGCCGGGCAGCCCGGAGCACAGGCCTGTCTTCGGAGTCACCCCCACGTGCTGCTGCAGCCACTGATGCCCTGCCGGACAGCGGAGAAGCACCAGTTATTGCCGGGGGAAATACCGATCATTAATGCCCTGCCGGAGTCACCCCCACTTGCTGCTGCAGCCACTGATGTCCTGCCGGACAGCGGAGAAGCACGAGTTATTGCCGGGTTGAGAGACAACTATGCTTTCAATCACTGTTTACACCAGATAAACTTTGACACTTGATTGGACTAGCTGCTGATATACATGCATGCTAGGTTCACGTGCATTGGGCATGGCTATTTTCTTCTCCGTCTGTCTCACTAAATCTTATGAAAAGCAACTTTATGTATGCATATAAACTGTGCGGGATTTTCACGTCAAGTAGATGTGGAAGTAAGAAAAGCATGAGGAAATATGTTACATAAAACATGCACTTTATTTCGGAAGCGTTTCTGACATCGGTGGCGAGAGGCTACACTTTGATAAAACGAAATCGACAAATTTGTATTGACGTTACGTTTTTTACAAAGCAAAACTTGAGCGGATATGAACAGTTGCTGATCCGCTGGTATGGAGCATCGGCTCTTGGCCGGGTGTGGCCTGCCGGATGGAAGGCGAGCCTTGAATATGGAGGACACATGTCCTCGCTCCCCTTGTCGGCCATCACCAGCGGGAGGACACATGTCCTCCGCTCCCCTTGTCGGCTGTCTCCAGCGGCAAGCATGTGACCAACCACAACTGGCGGCTCGCAAGGAGGAGAATCGTGTCCGGATGTACTGAAGGAGTGGCAATGCTTTTGTTCATCGATATACGAAGAAGCGCCTAGGTATAATCTTTGGACTTTTGCGCTAATCGCTGTGTGTGTGTGTAGACAGGTACACATTTAAGTGTTCGACGGTCCATGAGGCACGAGACAAAGGATTACGTCCTCGGATTATGTTTACGATTATTTTCTCAGTGAAGCATGCTCGGAAAAAAGGACAGGTTTAATTATATTTGGCTATAATTTCGCCTAGTCATTTCTGTGCAGTGAAGTCGGCTCGGTCATTACAGAGTACAAAACCGTGATGTTGGCTTTACATTTCACTGACGAACGGGTTATGGCACCGGCAAGCGATTCACGTCGGTTCTGCTGAGAGCGCTGAGCGTTGCCGAGTCACGCGAGGGTGCCGCCAATCCAGCCGGGAACCCCCGCGCCGCCACAAGCTGCTGCTGCGGCGGCTCTGCTCCGAAACACTCACGGTTCGGCTCTGCTGAACAGTGAGTGAGACAGACAGACCGCTTCTGAATCAGTAGTGGGTCTGTTGGTCACACTCATGGCACTGGTCACACTAATGCTATTGCGCTATTAGCAGTAACTGGCGCATGGGAGGTGAACCGTGGCGCCGCAAAGGAGACACGCGGCATTAAAGGAAATAGTTCACCTTCGGGAAATTTTCAGAACACGATTTTATTATATTTTTTAATACAGTTTCTTTTTTTCTTTTCAAAAATGGTCCTACATCGCGCCAATTCAGGACAGAAGGTCGTAAATTATTAATGTTATGGTGTGCGTTATTGGTCTGCGCATGCTCAGACCAGTGCTGGCACTCTCAGACGGTACGGTATATCATATATGCGCCGCATTCCTTCGCCAAAAAGTCAAATATCTTCGGCTGGAGAGTCTTTTCAGCCAAGAAAAGTTGCAGATAAGGATTTCTCAACACGGGCTACAAAACTGCTATTTCAGTTCAAAATCCCATGTTGAAGGTGAACTATTTCCTTTAAGGCGGCTGTTAAAGAGCCTTTGTTCATCTCTCGAGCGAAGGAAATAATTACGCCGCTTTTAGTGCACTTCTGGGCCGGAAGCAGAGCAATTATCTTGAATGGTGTGCAGGAAGCAGGTTGTCATTAGCAGACATGTGCCTGGAGCCCGGGATCCAGCTGAGATCCGGACATCTGTGTCCTGTGTCCCGGGATCCACATTACACATGGTACACCAGATGCAGGTACACAATAAGCCGAGGGATCTACAAAGATCCCAGATCCGGATATATTTTATGCCGAGGAATCCACTGGGATCCCAGATCCAACTGCGGGACCCAGGCACGCCGGAAGGTACTTCTTGCTAATTTTATCATATGGGAGAAATCATTACAATATCTATGTTTGCTAATAGGTACAAGGTAATTTGCAGGTACTAATTATCTACATAGTACATACTACATACGCAAAATAGATACCACAAATTTTGATGTCAGTCCCTGTCTCAAGATCTGAGGCTTGTTTAAATTAGAGATCCACTGAGATCCCAGATCCTGAAGCATTGTACGCCGGGGGATCCAGGCGGATCCCAAATCTTCATGCATTTTACGCAGAGGGGTCCACTGGGATCCCAGATATTACTTCAGGATCCAGGCGCAAGTCTGGTCACTAGTGAAGGGGAATTGCGGTGTCAAGGAAAAATATAGTAAGCGCCAAAGTAAACAAAATTGAGTTAGATATGGTACCGGGGGTGTTGAGGTCGCCCGCATTAATTTTTTCATAAACAATGTCGCACCTTGCTCCAAATCCGAGATATTGACTTGGTAAATGTCCATGTACAGCACACATAGTTTGTCAAATAAAAACGCAGTATGTGGCATGTTACTTCTAGGTTTTCTTACACTCCCAGCAGTTGAACCCGTACCAGCAGTCAAACACAGTATGCAGCCAGATGTTACATGCTAGGTTTTTATATTATACGAGTAGTCGAACCCGTACCAGGGTTCAAACCCAGTAAGTGGTTGGATGTTACACACTATATTTTAGCAATACTGCCAGCAGACATCCGTGAAGTTAGCGACTTATTCAGCAACAAATTCGGATTTGGCCCACACTTCGGCCCAAGGTCAATTATGGCACGCTGATTACGAATATGACCTTCATTTTGCTGTTCAAGGTCATCTTCAATGTCAAACTCAAGGTCAAAGGATGGGGTACCCCATAACGTCCCGAATTTATGGCGGAATCCTTTCCAAAGTGGTACAATATGATAGGCAGGGTCCATATATAACGTCCGTCACCGTGACCTGACCCGTGACCTTTGACCTTGGGGGTCAAATTCGAGGTCAAAGGACGTGGTACCGCATAACGTTCCGAATTTATGGCGGGATCCTTTCCAAAAAGGTCCCATATGATAGACAGGGTCCATATCTAACGTTCGTCACCGTGACCTGACCTATGACCTTGGGGGTCAAATTCGAGGTCAAAGGACGGGGTGCCGCATAACGTCCCGAATTTATGGCAGGATCCTTCCCAAAGTGGCCCCATATGGTAGGCAGGGTCCATATCTAATGTCCGTCACCGGGACCCGACCCGTGAACTTTGACCTTGGAGATCAAAGGACGGCACCGCTTAACGTCCCGAATGCATTGCGGCATCCTTTCCAAAAAGGTCCCATATGCTAGACAGGGTCCATATCTAACGTTCGTCACCGTGACCTGACCCATGACCTTTGACCTTGGGGGGGTCGAAGGTCGACCCCCGGACACTGGGACCAGCCAGCCCGGCGGCACTGCGCTATTCTGCGTCATCATGATGGCAAATGCCGCCTTTACATTTACATCGTTTTATATTGCTTTTAAAGACCGAACCGACCGAATTAAGTCCGAACTTATCAATTAATGAATTTCTGGAATCAGAGCCTTCGCTAAGCCTTTGCTAAGCTTTCGCTAATAACTTGTTACACAGACCTAGCATCTGATTGCGTTCTAGTTCACAGACAGAACTTAGTGGTAAAAGTTTAACCCTCACCAGTGCAAGGGGGGGGGATGGATGGATGCAACCCCCTCGGTTTTTCGGGAATAACTCGCGTAGTTATCAACCGATTGCGATGCAACTTTCAGTATCCTACTTTTGAACAATTTGACACATACTCAAAAATGTCCAATTCTACTTTCCATGACCCGTGACCTATGACCTGTTTCTCAAGGTCATGTCAGGCGCAACTGGCGTCCCGTAGTATCGGTGCTTGTAACTTGTAGAAAAACTATTTATTATTTGTAACTTGTGCTGTAACTTGTGCAGTTTCCGAGTGTTTGTTGTTCAGGAGCAAATGCACAGGTGTTAACAGGTGACATTTATGGTTTCCACTGAGATTGTGACCTCGGTTGACCTTTTCAGAGGTCAATCGAGATCACGGACCTTCGATGACCTGATATGACTTGTTTGGCCTCTGACAGTTTCTAGGACATTTTGTGACGCTGATGTCAAATTTGGCCCTATTTTCCATAATGATATGCTCATTCACGATTCTAGCCCGATTAAAATTAAATTTCTACACATTCACGATTTGGATGACATCCGGGTCATTGACATGACCTCATGGGTTATCTAATTACCCAAGACCTTAACAATGGATATCAACGGCTTCCTCTCGTCACAAGCAACACGCTCGTTTTTTAATCGAAGCTCTAGCTCATTTAGGGGCGAAACGCCAGGGAGGGGCGTACCCCTCCCCCCCCCCCCATGCACGGTTACGTAGGTATTGGACGCTGCATTGGCGAGGGTTAACGTGTTCATAAATTGGAGAACGGTGCGACCAGACACTGACATCTGACCTGTGAACGGTGCGACCAGACACTGACATCTGACCTGTGAACGGTGCGACCAGACCCTGACATCTGACCTGTGAACGGTGCGACCAGACACTGACATCTGACCTGTGAACGGTGCGACCAGACACTGACATCTGACCTGTGAACGGTGCGACCAGACACTGACATCTGACCTGTGAACGGTGCGACCAGACACTGACATCTGACCTGTGAACGGTGCGACCAGACACTGCCATCTGACCTGTGAACGGTGCGACCAGACACTGACATCTGACCTGTGAACGGTGCGACCAGACACTGACATCTGACCTGTGAACGGTGCGACCAGACACTGCCATCTGACCTGTGAACGGTGCGACCAGACACTGACATCTGACCTGTGAACGGTGCGACCAGACCCTGACATCTGACCTGTGAACGGTGCGACCAGACACTGACATCTGACCTGTGAACGGTGCGACCAGACACTGACATCTGACCTGTGAACGGTGCGACCAGACACTGACATCTGACCTGTGAACGGTGCGACCAGACACTGACATCTGACCTGTGAACGGTGCGACCAGACACTGACATCTGACCTGTGAACGGTGCGACCAGACACTGACATCTGACCTGTGAACGGTGCGACCAGACACTGACATCTGACCTGTGAACGGTGCGACCAGACACTGACATCTGACCTGTGAACGGTGCGACCAGACACTGACATCTGACCTGTGAACGGTGCGACCAGACACTGACATCTGACCTGTGAACGGTGCGACCAGACACTGACATCTGACCTGTGAACGGTGCGACCAGACACTGACATCTGACCTGTGAACGGTGCGACCAGACACTGACATCTGACCTGTGAACGGTGCGACCAGACACTGACATCTGACCTGTGAACGGTGCGACCAGACACTGACATCTGACCTGTTTCCGGCCGGTGACACCGACCGCAGATGATCTCGGTCAGGGGTAATTATGGAGCGGCGAAGCGATTCGGACCCATCCTGCCATGGTGCAGGCGGGTTTCCATCCGACGCTCTACCGACTGTGCTACATGCGTGGACACTGACCCTCCTCCCTATCTCAGTTACGCAGGGAGCGCCACGCAGCCGCTCCCTGCGTCACACTGCCGCTCCCTGCGTCACGCAGCCGCTCCCTGCGTCACGCTGCCGCTTCCTGCGCCACTGTGACGCTTAGTGCGTCACAATGACGCACCCTGCGTCACGCTGCCGCTCCATGCGTCACAATGACGCTCCCTGCGTCACACTGACGCGCCCAGTGCGTGACAATGATGCTCCCTGCGTCACGCTGCCGCTCCATGCGTCACAATGACGCTCCCTGCGTCACACTGCCGCTCCATGCGTCACAATGACGCTCCCTGCGTCACACTGACGCGCCCAGTGCGTGACAATGATGCTCCCTGCGTCACGCTGCCGCTCCATGCGTCACAATGACGCTCCCTGCGTCACACTGCCGCTCCCTGCGTCACGCTGCCGCTCCATGCGTCACAATGACGCTCCCTGCGTCGCACTGACGCGCCCAGTGCGTGACAATGATGCTCCCTGCGTCACGCTGCCGCTCCATGCGTCACAATGACGCTCCCTGCGTCACACTGCCGCTCCCTGCGTCACGCTGCCGCTCCATGCGTCACAATGACGCTCCCTGCGTCACACTGACGCGCCCAGTGCGTGACAATGATGCGCCCTGCGTCACGCTGCCGCTCCATGCGTCACAATGACGCTCCCTGCGTCACACTGACGCGCCCAGTGCGTGACAATGATGCTCCCTGCGTCACGCTGCCGCTCCATGCGTCACAATGACGCTCCCTGCGTCACACTGCCGCTCCCTGCGTCACGCTGCCGCTCCATGCGTCACAATGACGCTCCCTGCGTCACACTGACGCGCCCAGTGCGTGACAATGATGCGCCCTGCGTCACGCTGCCGCTCCATGCGTCACAATGACGCTCCCTGCGTCACACTGACGCGCCCAGTGCGTGACAATGATGCGCCCTGCGTCACGCTGCCGCTCCATGCGTCACAATGACGCTCCCTGCGTCACACTGACGCGCCCAGTGCGTGACAATGATGCGCCCTGCGTCACGCTGCCGCTCCATGCGTCACAATGCCGCTCCCTGCGTCACACTGACGCGCCCAGTGCGTGACAGTGACGCTCCCTGCGTCACAATGCCGCACAGGTGCGTGACGTGTCGGAGTGACTGCGATGTCATGCGGTCGGCGATTACTGACCGATCTAGTCCCCATTGTCCGCGCCGGTGATGCCCAGACACCGTGCTCGCACGGTGTGAGTCCAGCTGCAAGCGGAGCTAATGGTCTGTGAAGGCTCGTCCCACCGCCGCCCATTCGGAGACGGAGAGTACTCTCACGAAAAGCCTCGTGCACCATTATAAATTTGCAACGCAGCAGGCTACCAGGTGGTTGTGGGCGGTCGCCCAGCAGCTCCTGGGTAGGCGCCGGGCGAGGTCTGACTATGTACACATTGTACAGTGCGCATACCCACCTCAAGGGAGCGGTTTCGACTGCTACCGACGACCGCTGCTACCGCTGATCACTGCCGAGACGAGGCAGCTGGTGGTACACCGCCGATCACTGCCCAGACGAGGCAGCTGGTGGTGCACCGCCGATCACTGCCCAGACGAGGCAGCTGGTGGTACACCGCCGATCACTGCCCAGACGAGGCAGCTGGTGGTACACCGCCGATCACTGCCCAGACGAGGCAGCTGGTGGTGCACCGCCGATCACTGCCCAGACGAGGCAGCTGGTGGTACACCGCCGATCACTGCCCAGACGAGGCAGCTGGTGGTACACCGCCGATCACTGCCCAGACGAGGCAGCTGGTGGTACACCGCCGATCACTGCCCAGACGAGGCAGCTGGCAGGAGGCCTCTAACCGCTAACCCCGGGGTAGCTGGTAGTGCGGGCTACCAACGTC
Organism: Chirona hameri; assembly: GCA_036785665.1. Lineage (NCBI taxonomy): Eukaryota > Metazoa > Arthropoda > Thecostraca > Balanomorpha > Balanidae > Chirona > Chirona hameri. Next base: position 23,298 of record JAXIVJ010010064.1, read on the forward strand.
CTACCTCAATCCATGAGACTGCTCGCGCTGACGTGAATCGCGAAGACTTGTGACACTGTAGGCCATTCTGGTAGTGGTATCGGACATTTCGGATATTGGGGCGCTTGCGGTGAGCCATCTGGCGGAAATGATACCGTATTGCACATTGGTTCGCATTGTTTCATGTTCACGCTTGGTTGCTCTTCGTTGTGGGCTTTCTGTTGACAATGGCATCTGTATGCTTGAATCCTGCTGAATAGAAAACAATCCTCAGGAATCATGGTGAACTGACGTGGACGAATGCAAGGCCATACATACTAGGCCGTATCTATGGAATACGAATGTAGGTATCCCTTCGTTGCAGTACATTAATTATTCATGAATTCCCCGTGCACTGTGCATCTGAGGCCTCTTGCACCAAAAATAACCACCTGGCGAAAACGAAAATTAACCAGATTCTCTTGCGCCAACTTGCTAATAAAATAACCACCCTGAAAAGTTATACAGGTGCGTATATGCTAAGTGCTTATATGCTTAAATGCCCAGGTGCTTAAATATTTGCGTTCTCGCCAGGTGGTTATTTTTGGTGCAAGACGCCTCTGATGACTAAATTGAATGACGTGAGTGTTGTGCTCCTTGTTTAGGCACACCGCTTCGAGAAATCCACTGCCAACATTGCACCTGGGTGTATAGCTTGCTTCCCGTTACGGAAGTGACGAAGCTGTCTCGCTGACATCCTCAATCTGCAATGCAATGCACAGCCCACGGGTATACACTGCGGTACGATTCCAACCCACCCACAGCCGGAATAGTCTGAGATGTAGTGGCAGCTCGAGTCACTTTGGTCGCTGTTCACCTGGAATAACAGCCGTGTGATTGTTGCTTCTCTGTATCGCCCACCACGTCGTACTAGCGTAGTGCTTGAGGCCGATTTGGAATCTTTGGAGCTTCAGTATCAGCACATCGTCATCAATTACCCGAGTGCCCCGTCGTCATCGCTGGTGACTTGAACTGTGACTGGCTTGATGATGCGTCGCTGCCCAAGAGATTTATCTCCGATTTTGTAACAAAATATTCGCTCCACCAGCTTATCACTGTTCCGACTTACTCTACCGGTTCTTCGCTTGACGTCATAATCAGTAACAGGGACTTTTCAGTAAAAAGTGGGACCAGATTCTGTCATTTTAGCCCCATCGTTTTACTCGAGCCATGTTAGAACTGCCACGCCCACGTTTTAAATCGCGTGTTATAGTCTCGTTCCTTTAGGCATTTTAACCTGCATGTGTTTGATTCCGACTACTTGCCACCGACTGGAGCAATGTGTTTTCAGCCGATAATGTAACCAACGTTTGGACAACATTTTTAGACGTGTTCTGCCCCATTGTCAATCAACATGCTCCTGTTCGGACCCTGACGTTGCGCAACCCCACATTTGCCTCCGATCTCGGACACGACGCGCAGTCTCCTCGCCGACCGCTCCGAGGCCCTGCGGCGACGGGGCCGCGGTTCGGACCGGTACCGGGCAGCGAACCGGCTGCCCCGTGCTGCTTTCCGGTCCGACAAGCGGCGCCACATCGGTGAACGTGTCACCGCGCGAGGGCGAGGTTCGGTTTGGCGCAGCGCGAGGGACATTGTGGGCAGTAAGAAGTGTGCTCTGCAGGTCACGCCGTCTGTGTCGCCCGATGCCATGAACTCATTTGTTTGTGAATGTTGGTCCTCGTGTCGCCGCTGAACTCGAATCCCAAGGCCCGCCCCGGAGCTCCCTACTCGCCTCCCGAGAGTAGGGGCATGCGCACTCCATCCCGGTCCCATCAGCCTAAGAACCCTCCACCAAATCATTTCCTCCATGGATAACTCACCTACCCGCGGTCCCGACGGGCTTTGCATTCGGATTTTCAAGCTATCTTTCAACTCTATCGGCCACATCATGCTTCATCTAGTCAATTCCTGCATCGTATCCAATGATATCCCCGCTGCCTGGAAACACTCCCTCGTCTATCCTATCTATAAATCCGGAGATCCTACAAATCCTTCAAACTACCGACCCATATCACTACTTCCAGTCATTGCCAAAATAGTAGAGCGCACGGTCCAGCGTCAGCTATACTATTACCTCAACTCCAACAAACTTCTATCCCCATCCCAGCACGGCTTCCGGCCCCGGAACTCTACCGAGACGGCTCTCTCATTTGTCACGGACAGCATACTTTCGTCCACTGATCAAGGTCATGTCTCTTTCTTGTGCTTGATTGACCTGAGTAAATGTTTCGATGTCATCATCATGATAAATTGATAGAAAAACTTCAGTTGCTGGGAGTCGACACAACCTGGGTCAAAAATTATATTGGCGGTCACACTCAGAGTGTTAGCATCACTGGCTCTGATGGTCGTATTAGTACCTCTTCCCGTCTGGCAATCAATCAGGGCGTCTTCCAGGACTCTAGCCTTGGTCCTGTCCTCTTCTGCGCGTTTGCCAATGGCCTGAGTCTGTACGCCGGCGACGCACAAGTCGTGCAGTATGCCGACGACACTCAGGTCATTGCTTCAGGCCGAAAATCTGCGATACCGAACCTTGTCTCTCGCCTGGAGCACTCTCTGTCGTGTTTCGGCGATTATTTCCACTTGAACGGACGTAAAGTTAACGTTTCCAAATTTGAGTTTATCGTTTTCGGTTCCAAGCAAAATTTGCGCAATCTCCCAACTATCAATGTCTCTTATAAGAGATGTCTCTTATCACGGTATACCGTGATACATGTCTGACGCCTAGCAACGAAGTGGAAAATATCGGTCTTATTTTTGACCGGCATCTGTCCTGGGACGCACATGTTCGAGCCCTCTCGCGTAAGTGCTGTGGTATCCTAATTGCCCTTTCCCACCTCCGCCATTACCTTCCTCCCGAGACACTTCCTGAAATCGTTACAGCCTTGGTCATCTCGCACATCCGCTATTGCCTTGCAGTATATGGGAACGGCACTGCCAAGAATCTTGCCACTATCCAACAGATTGTGAATTTTTCTGCCCGGGTCATCTCAGGCAAGCGTAAATTTGATCATGTGTCGGATGTGCGAGATGCACTCGGCTGGCTCGAATCCCCCCAACTTTTCCAATATCAGTTCTTATGCCTTCTTCACAAAATCATCAGTGCAGGAGAACCTGAGTGCATCGCCCGCCAGATCTTTGCCAACCGAAACAATCCTGCTCATGCCCGCTCAACCCGACAGGATCATCTACAGTTACCCGCTATATCCGCACAGAGGCCGGGCAGCGTCGATTTCTGTACAGGGTCCCACAGCAGATGAACGAGTTGCCAGCGGACATTCGGGGCTTGAAGGGAGCGCACTTTAGAACACGGCTGGAGGTTTACTTGCGTGATCTCGGTAGCTCTTAATCCGTGTGTTTTTAGTGTTTTAGTGTCATTTAAGCATTCATCCGTTTTTGTCATGTTTCTTATAGTCATGTTATAGTTGTCCTGTGTATGTCTGCGTTCGGTACGAGTGTGAATGTTTTACATGCATGTCATTGTCCCATTTTACTGACGAGAGGGCCGTAATAGCCACAGTTGACGTGGATGGCCTTTAATAAAGTACTACATACATGCGGTGGTGAGCAGGTTGAGGTATACCTACATGCCTGTATATACTAGTGCCATCAACTGTACCTCAATCTCGTAATGTTATTAACTGACAACGTTACAAACACTGAATAGCTTGGCTGACATAGGCATAATTAATTTGCATATGTACTCACGCTGTTTTGTCATGCATGACAGATTGAAGAGGTAGTGTTACGTCAGGGCACATAATGTAGTTATTCACATCTACGAAGCAATATACAATTTACTGGTGGGATATGCTGGCCGCTTCCGAGAAAACGGCTGAATAGTGTCGGGATTTCAGTACTTCAATATGATATTTTTAAGACACGAACGTTTTCGTGTACAAATTTTGAGGCATATCCATTGGGTAGTTGCAAAGAGATAGGCCCCTGAAAAAGCATGTTCCTGAGCGGGACGGGTGTGGTCGGGTCGGGCACCTCAGGTGTGGTCGGGTCGGGCAGCTCAAGTGTGGTCGGGTCGGGCAACTCAAGTGTGGTCGGGTCGGGCAACTCAGGTGTCGATTTTCCCTTTAGTAACGGGAGACTTCGTGAGCCCTTCACATCCGCTCGGTAATCATTTTAAAACGACACATTTTATTTAGTACCTACTTACAATGTATGTACAATGTAAAATGCATATTGGTGCATATGTTTATGTAGTTCACCTTCAGTGGCGTACCCAGGATTTACTCCAGGAGAGGGCAATTTTTGCTCAGGGGTCATACAGTACCCCCACCAAAAAAAAACTCGCCGGATTTGGCCCACTATATTTTATAAAAGGGCATATTTTCACCATTTTTCCCTTTAAAAAATATATATAAAAAAATCATTCATTTTTTTCGACCAAAGGGGGCACGTACAGACAGACTTCAGGGGGGGGGGGCAATTGCCCCGTTTACCCCCACCCCCCTTGTGTACCCCTATATTTACCTTATACCAAGGTATTATGAGTGCACCACCGAGATGGACATTGTTAATAGGCAAGCATTTGCTACCGATTTCCTAGAATAGTAAAAATTTCCGTTTCTATACATATCATTGCTTGAACGAACATAAACAGGAATGCTGATTTGGTGGATATTTTCAGGAATCACAGGATCATAGGGTGGCATTTACCATGACAAATTCCCAGTTTGTGTGTGGAGGTATATTTGTCTATCTTTCGGTGGGTCGTCGGCTCACCTTCGACCAGCTGCTGGACGAGTGTGTGCAGTCGGGTGGTGGTGTCCTCCGGGGCCACCCAGCTGCCACCGGTCACTTCCAGACGACCAGAGCGGATCAGGTCACCCAACGCCTGTCGTGACTCATTACTGGCCCTGCAGGGTCAGGTCAGGTCAAGTCAGCCAACGCCTGCTGCGACTCCTCACTGGCGCTGCAGAGTCAGGTCAGGTCAGGTCAGCCAACGCCTGCCGCGGCTCCTCACTGGCGCTGCAGGGTCAGGTCAGGTCAGCTCCAACCGCGACTCCTCACCGGCGCTGCAGGGTCAGGTCAGGTCAGCCAGCACCTGCCGTGACTCCTCACTGGCGCTGCAGGGTCAGGTCAGGTCAGCCAGCACCTGTCGTGACTCATTACTGGCCATGCAGGGTCAGGTCGGGTCAGCTCCAACGGCGACTCCTCACCGGCTCTGCAGGGTCATGTCAGGTCAGGTACAACTTTTGGTTGGCAATGCAGTTCCGGCATGCTGAAATTCTGACTGCACCGACAGAATCATTCATTGAATTCGGGGACCGTATGGCGAGAAAGAAAGACCTGGGGACTGTATTGCAGCAATGAACCATATGGCGGGAAAGGAGCAAGGCTGTAGGGACCGTATGGCGAGAAAGAAAGACCTGGGGACTGTATTGCAGCAATGAACCATATGGCGGGAAAGGAGCAAGGCTGTAGGGACCGTATGGCGAGAAAGGAACACCTGGGGACTGTATCGCAGCAATGAACCATATGGCGGGAAAGGAGCAAGGCTGTAGGGACCGTATGACGAGAAAGAAAGACCTGGGGACTGTATTGCAGCAATGAACCATATGGCGGGAAAGGAGCAAGGCTGTAGGGACCGTATGGCGAGAAAGGAACACCTGGGGACTGTATCGCAGCAATGAACCATATGGCGGGAAAGGAGCAAGGCTGTAGGGACCGTATGACGAGAAAGGAACACCTGGGGACTGTATTGCAGCAATGAACCATATGGCGGGAAAGGAGCAAGGCTGTAGGGACCGTATGGCGAGAAAGAAAGACCTGGGGACTGTATTGCAGCAATGAACCATATGGCGGGAAAGGAGCAAGGCTGTAGGGACCGTATGGCGAGAAAGGAACACCTGGGGACTGTATCGCAGCAATGAACCATATGGCGGGAAAGGAGCAAGGCTGTAGGGACCGTATGGCGAGAAAGGAACACCTGGGGACTGTATCGCAGCAATGAACCATATGGCGGGAAAGGAGCAAGGCTGTAGGGACCGTATGGCGAGAAAGAAAGACCTGGGGACTGTATTGCAGCAATGAACCATATGGCGGGAAAGGAGCAAGGCTGTAGGGACCGTATGGCGAGAAAGGAACACCTGGGGACTGTATCGCAGCAATGAACCATATGGCGGGAAAGGAGCAAGGCTGTAGGGACCGTATGACGAGAAAGAAAGACCTGGGGACTGTATTGCAGCAATGAACCATATGGCGGGAAAGGAGCAAGGCTGTAGGGACCGTATGGCGAGAAAGAAAGACCTGGGGACTGTATTGCAGCAATGAACCATATGGCGGGAAAGGAGCAAGGCTGTAGGGACCGTATGGCGAGAAAGAAAGACCTGGGGACTGTATTGCAGCAATGAACCATATGGCGGGAAAGGAGCAAGGCTGTAGGGACCGTATGACGAGAAAGGAACACCTGGGGACTGTATCGCAGCAATGAACCATATGGCGGGAAAGGAGCAAGGCTGTAGGGACCGTATGGCGAGAAAGAAAGACCTGGGGACTGTATTGCAGCAATGAACCATATGGCGGGAAAGGAGCAAGGCTGTAGGGACCGTATGGCGAGAAAGGAACACCTGGGGACTGTATTGCAGCAATGAACCATATGGCGGGAAAGGAGCAAGGCTGTAGGGACCGTATGGCGAGAAAGAAAGACCTGGGGACTGTATTGCAGCAATGAACCATATGGCGGGAAAGGAGCAAGGCTGTAGGGACCGTATGGCGAGAAAGGAACGCCTGGGGACTGTATTGCAGCAATGAACCATATGGCGGGAAAGGAGCAAGGCTGTAGGGACCGTATGGCGAGAAAGAAAGACCTGGGGACTGTATTGCAGCAATGAACCATATGGCGGGAAAGGAGCAAGGCTGTAGGGACCGTATGGCGAGAAAGAAAGACCTGGGGACTGTATTGCAGCAATGAACCATATGGCGGGAAAGGAGCAAGGCTGTAGGGACCGTATGGCGAGAAAGAAAGACCTGGGGACTGTATTGCAGCAATGAACCATATGGCGGGAAAGGAGCAAGGCTGTAGGGACCGTATGGCGAGAAAGAAAGACCTGGGGACTGTATTGCAGCAATGAACCATATGGCGGGAAAGGAGCAAGGCTGTAGGGACCGTATGGCGAGAAAGAAAGACCTGGGGACTGTATTGCAGCAATGAACCATATGGCGGGAAAGGAGCAAGGCTGTAGGGACCGTATGGCGAGAAAGAAAGACCTGGGGACTGTATTGCAGCAATGAACCATATGGCGGGAAAGGAGCAAGGCTGTAGGGACCGTATGGCGAGAAAGGAACACCTGGGGACTGTATTGCAGCAATGAACCATATGGCGGGAAAGGAGCAAGGCTGTAGGGACCGTATGACGAGAAAGGAACACCTGGGGACTGTATTGCAGCAATGAACCATATGGCGGGAAAGGAGCAAGGCTGTAGGGACCGTATGGCGAGAAAGAAAGACCTGGGGACTGTATTGCAGCAATGAACCATATGGCGGGAAAGGAGCAAGGCTGTAGGGACCGTATGACGAGAAAGGAACACCTGGGGACTGTATCGCAGCAATGAACCATATGGCGGGAAAGGAGCAAGGCTGTAGGGACCGTATGGCGAGAAAGAAAGACCTGGGGACTGTATTGCAGCAATGAACCATATGGCGGGAAAGGAGCAAGGCTGTAGGGACCGTATGGCGAGAAAGAAAGACCTGGGGACTGTATTGCAGCAATGAACCATATGGCGGGAAAGGAGCAAGGCTGTAAGACTGAATATATAGACTAAGACAAGGCTGTAAGATTGGATCCATTCGGAAATTAGCTGGGAATATATTTTTGTAATGACACCGTCAGAAAGTATTGGATTTCGATCGCCCGCACCGTTCCAGTTCCCAAGACAGGCGGAAGTGGAACAGTACATATACCACTACCCTGCAACTTTAGATAGATGGCCTTGATGGTTCAAACGATGAGCAAGTGATTATGGGGCTTCCGGTTTCGTGAACGAATACTTCGTTTTCCGCGTTAGTAACAGCTCCCGCGGCTCCCACATTGGAAACCGTACCCTGAATCTCAGTGATGTTACACTGGGCGCTGGGCAACTATATATTACACTGACTTGCTCACATTCAATAGTGCTGTTCCCATACTCCAGACAAATTGGAGTCAGACACGAAACAGCGAGTGTTTGGAATGTCTTCTCAAGTAGCATTTAGTAACGTGCCAGGTATAACTTCCCACAGCTGATTGAAAGCTATGTGAGTTGTGACTAACACCTTGTTGTCCATGGCCAGGACATTATTGCTGTAATGTAGGCACGTGGAGTTATCCTACCGTGCAGTGTGGTATGGTTAATAACCGCCTGTCGGCTGACTGCCCATTAGTTATGCAAGATGACAAACAAATGTAACGCCTCACATTTATGTGCGGTAATGGTCCATATTGTTCCAGCAAATCACTCGCTAGCTTAATTTGTCATTGTAGGCGCTGGATACAAACGCAAGTCAGAATGTGGAATTGTTTGCATCGATCTTGTAAATTAAGACCGCTAGCACAAAGTAATGTGCTACCCATTTATCTAACGAAAGGTGAGAGGACGGCTAACCGTAGTCTGGTACCACCAGAGGTGAGCTGTCTGACCCTGACCCTGACCCTGACCCGGGGAAGGTCACTTACCCGTACCACCAGAGGTGCAGCTGTCTGACCCTGACCCTGACCCGGGGAAGGTCACTTACCCGTACCACCAGTGGCTGACCCTGACCCTGACCCGGGGAAGGTCACTTACCCGTACCACCAGAGTTGCAGCTGGCTGACCTCGGACCAGGTGAAGGTCATGTTGGGCAGGGTAGGCATGACGGTCACCAGGGCGTCGAGCGTGGCCCGACCGACCGTGCGGTACAGGTCCGGCAGCGGGGTGCGCCAGTCATGCTCACGAAGGCCGTAGGGCACCAGCATAATCTGCCACCAGGGACACCGCTGCAACGTCACACCTTCAGCATGCCAATACAATGCGCGTAGGACATGGACAAGATGCCTGCGATTACAAAGCAGCCAAGAACTTGAATCGTCAAAAGTCAGCCGACGTTATACTTGCCTGGGCAGTGGGCAATGATGATGGATAAATTAAGTGTGACTATATGATGTGCAATCAGTACGTCCTAGGGGAAATGTAGGTTATCCGACAGTAATCGTT
>JAXIVJ010010064.1:37500-42500 GCA_036785665.1 Chirona hameri
TCCATGCAGTGCTGGCTCAATTCAGACGGTACGGTATATCATATATGCGCCGCATTCCTTCGCCAAAGAGTCAAATATCTTCGGCTGGAGAGTCTTTTCAGTCAAGAAAACAGTCAAGATAATGATTTATCAACACGGGCTACAAAACTGCTATCTCAGTTTAAAACTAATGTTGAAGGTGGACTATTTCCTTAACACCACCTAACGTATACCAGTGTGTATAAGTCGTGCTTTGTCTGGTACATGTTCTAACCGGTGCTTATCGCCAAGGTCGGAGTGCAGCTATCCGTTTCTTTCGAAACTGCTTGCCCGGCTCACACCGGTCGCCAGTGCCCACGCTGGACTGCAGCGGAGTTCACACGCCCCACCATCTTGCTGTTTACGAATCAACCTTCGTAGCAAAGACAAGCTTTCATTTTGAATTCGCCGGCGGCCCACTTGATGACGGGACGTCACCCGTCTGTGTCATGACCAGCAAATGCCATGCTTTATGCAGAACAATGAGCCGCCGCATGAGCGTGAAGCGATGCTGACGAAGGTCATTAACACTGGGTACCATTAACTTCACAAATAAGCGCTCTGGTGCTGCCCATTGTACATTGTACAGTGACTCGCGGGTTGTGCACTGTGCAACGTCAGTTGCAGAGGAGAGAGACGTAAGTGTGATATGAATTGTGATAAGGCGCCGACTGTGATTAGGACACTCGGCTAATGCAGCTATGTTAGAGCATCCAATAAATCGGCACAGATATACAGCCTGTTCTTTTAACCCTCGCCCTACGGGGGGGGGGGCCTGACAGCCCCCCCCCCCCTGAGGTTTGTCTTGAATAACTTTTTGACACATGCAGTGCATCTTGCTGAAATCTTCGGTAGCTGAGTTTACAACAAATATACGTATGCTGAAAAAAATCGTTGAAATTGGTTTAGAAATTTGGGGAATAATGACGTTTTGATGACGTCATGTTGGTAACAATTTAGAAATATTGGAAAAATCGTAGAAAACAGAGTTTCATAGCAAATTGCAAACGCAAAACACCACAGGTACAAAATGACATTCTCTTTAAAATGGCAATCTCGGATTTTCACAATTTTGGGTTTTTGACCCCTAAAATAAATAAAAATATTTGTTTTTGTAAAAATCCCCACAAAATCAAAATTTGCAAAGATATTACAAAAAACGGAATATATGTGATAGAACTGGGTATGGACAATACCCATACCAAATTTCAAAGCAATATCTTAATTTTTGACTGAGTGATGGCTCCCTAAGTGTAAGAAACTGATGACGTCATTTAAAAAAACTGGTCTAGGAACATGCCTTTTTATTTACATTTATCAATTTCTAATTTTGAGGTTTTCTGAAGAGCAAAATCGCTGTTCTGGACGTGGTAAATCCGAGGTCTTTCACTTGACCTGGAAGGTCACCCGTTGACCTGAAACCTAAAAAATCGCATACTTTTAGATTCCTCTCATGACAGGCAACATGCTGGTTCTTACCGCATTGCTCTAAGTTGCTTGGTTTGGAAGTTAACGGGGGGCCTGTCAGCCCCCCCCCCGTAGGGCGAAGGTGAAAAAGTAGTGCGAGGGTTAATGCACTGGGATGCTGATAAGCGCTAACTCGTTTAGTTCAGGAAGTGCATACATATATGCAGAGACCAGGAAAACTATATTTGTTTTCCTAGGTGCATTCATACGTACGTACATATGCGTCCAGGAATTGTTCAATGTAATATCTTTTGGGTATGCGTCGGTTTCATATTGTTAAGTTGATGAATTGCTCAGACAAAATTTCCAGCGAGCGGTATCTGGGTGACGTTTGAGAGTTTTGTTCACACACAAATGAATATTGGCGATCGATCGACTTTTAGAACAACACTATGAATTGTAGAAGTAAGCTTATACAAATCGATTTTCTAGGCTGTTTGTCTATACGTGGTAGAGTAGCAAAAATATCCATAAAAACACGCACCTAGCGTAGTGAATCGTAAACTACAAAAGCACATCGTAGTCTGGGTTGGGTGTAGTCAAACACGGCATACGCAGCGCATGGTGATAGATGTGCGCACCGCGTATGCACTGGTGATTGTATACACTTAAAGGAAATAGTTCACCTTCGGAAAATTTTCAGAACACGATTTTATTATATTTTTTAATACAGTTTCTTTTTTTCTTTTCAAAAATGGTCCTACATCGCGCCAATTCAGGACAGAAGGTCGTAAATTATTAATGTTATGGTGTGCGTTATTGGTCTGCGCATGCTCCATGGCAGTGCTGGCACTCTCAGACGGTACGGTATATCATATATCCGCCGCATTCCAAAAAGTCAAATATCTTCGGCTGGAGAGTCTTTTCAGCCAAGAAATGTTGCAGATAAGGATTTCTCAACACGGGCTACAAAACTGCTATTTCAGTTCAAAATCCCATGTTGAAGGTGAACTATTTCCTTTAACTATCACGCCCTAGCATGACTAGGTGGACCATTTACCCAGGCATCTCGGGCACGACAGAAAGTCGGGCGGGCTCGACGCCGTGCTGTGCCAGGTAACTAATGCACAGGGCACAGTCATTAATCCTGTAATATATGTGCCACTCGTGCAGTCTTCCTTCGCGGCACTTATCAATGATTTATTACCATACGTCACGGCCAATTAGATTTCCTCCATGGCGTGCTGCTCATCATTATCACTGGGAGGTTTGACAGCATTCTTAAATCTTAGAACATAATAATTTACCCAAGACAGTTAGGTCCGTTCTAACTAATGCTCTTAGATATTAATATTACTCATGCTCTTAGATATTAATATAATTGCGCACTTTTTGATGTAATGTTATTTGCTCGGTAGGATGATGTCATTTGTAATCATCCCCATTTGTCTCTTATGCCTTTCGAATGTAACATTAGTAAGTCGATGCATGAGTAAACACATGCCACATTTTTTAAATTGGGATGTTCCTTGATGCATTGTAATACACTTAATATTATAATTAGATTGTTCGAAATCGCGTGAAAACACGAGCCTGTTGTTGACAGCGCCTAAACACTGCCAATCTAATAGTGTGTGATGCTCATCTTGTATTGATCTTTCGACACTTACCTGGAGAGGGAAAGCTGGATCGATCTTTGCTTTTTGATATTGAGCTTCCAGCTTGTCGCTCCAAAACGGTTTTGTTTTAGTGGCATTGACCTGTAAAAATCGTAATACTTGTCATTAAAACATATATATCTTATATCAAAGCCTGTCCTGTCGTGGTTATGTTTGCTCTCTGTGATGTATACACACAATAAACATGAACATTTTAATATATTTCAGCCACTAATTTTCCACCTAACCGTTAAAATAACATCAACTCAAACACACAAACACACACATACATCAACATAACGGGAAACGGCAGTCCTTCGTCAGTCGGTCTCCGGCGGCGGTGACGGGTAAACAACAGGTAATCGGACTGGCAGGCCGGCATATCCCTGCTATGCAATGGTCGGCGGTGGCGGGCTCTTCCGGATAAAGAACGAGATCACCCCAGGCGGAATCGGGCCGCTGCCGAGTGAGTTGTTTGCCGGGCCGTCGTCCTGACAGCGCGCGCCATGAGTCTGGGACTGCTGCAGTGAAGAAATGTGGAGAAGAAACTTTGGAGGATCTTTAGGGCAATATGTGTTTGTAGGTTAAACATTTTGATCGCACGTTGTTTTCTTCTGAAAATGGAGGCACTTCGAATAGTCAAATAAGAGTGGATAAAATAAATCCAATGGCTATTTGGAACTACCGTCTTGCGAGGTATTTTTGTTCTTGTGCAATGACATGTCAGCCTGCATAAACACTACAAATGACTAAACCAAATACAGGGTGGACCAGAAATAAGTAGGCCGAAGTTTTTTTCTCATATCTTTATTTTTGGTCAAAGTCAAAAATCGGATGTGATTATATTCACAATAAAATGTCACGACAGATAAACAGCCCATGACTGCACCTGGTTGACATACACTAGTCGCCCTGACCAGTGGCGTACCCAGGATTTTCTCCAGGAGGGGGCATAAGGTAACCCCACCAAAAACAAACTCGCCGGATTTGGCCCACTCTATTTTTAAATGGGCATATTTTCAGCATTTTTTCTTCTTTAAAAAAGGGGTCATTTTTATTTTTCGACCAAATGGGCACGTACGAGCCTTCAGGGGGCCAATTGCCCCGTTTGCCCCCCCCCCCCCTTGGGTACGCATATGGTCCTGACCCATCACATCAGGTGCTCGATATGCGCACCCCGACGCTTCTTCACTAGCGGTAGACGGACGTCCTTGAGGTGCAGAACTGCTCTGTCGATCATGTCCTCAGGGATTCAGGCCACTTCACGGATGGTCGCGTCCTTCAGCTCGGTCGTGGTCTTCGGTCTCCCCGAATACACTCTAATCTTTCAAGTTGCAAAGTCTAGCGGGTTGGGATCCGGACTGTAAGGGGCCCATGGGATCATCGACTAGAGGCTAGTGTGGCGTTCTTTGAAATGTCTGGGGAGGATTGGGGAGGAGACGACCACTGAGCAGTCGTGAATGGTTCCAGCAAGATGGCGCGACGCCACATACCGCTCGAGAGTCACTCGACTGGGTGTGACTATAGAGATCATATATACATAGCGATGTCCATGCCATGCACATAAATCTCCGGCAATGAAGTGGGTCTTTTTAAGCAATACCCCTATAAATAGCGTGTGCCGATGCCAATGACATTTTTCTCTGAAAATAATATTATTACCGAGCGGGCGCGAAGCGCCCGTGAGGTTTCTCGTCAACTTACTAGACAAATTTACATTTGACCCGGCCCGACCCGGCCCGACCCGGCCATACAGACGCTTTTCGGAAGCTATCGGCCATACAGACCTTGCAACCACTGCTCCGATTGAGATCGGGAGATGGCGGACCATTGGATAGGACCATTAAATCAATTTATATTTTGGTATGGTGCCTTCCGATGGGGGTGGTACCACAGCGCGTGGCACCCGCAAATGTC
>JAXIVJ010010065.1:0-48707 GCA_036785665.1 Chirona hameri
AGAGAGAGAGAGAGAGAGAGAGAGAGAGAGAGAGAGAGAGAGAGAGAGAGAGAGAGAGAAACAAAAAAAATGGGGGGGGTAAAAAAAAATCACAAATCCGAGACAGCCATTTGGAAGAAAATGTAATTTCCTTTCTTTTGACATTTTGTATTTGCAATTTGCTTTGAAACTCTATTTTTAAGATTTTCCCAACATTTATTGTTTTTCCAGCAAAAATGGCATGCCATGACGTCATCAAAACGTTATTATCTCCCAAAATACCACATAAATTTCATTAAAATTTAGTGAGAAGACTTATAATTGGTGCAGTATAAGGTACTGCAAGTTTCACCTTGATATCTATCACAGTTTTAAAGTTATTGCGAAAATACGGGAGGGGGCAAATTCTTCCCCCTCCCAGCGGGCCGCGTGTTACCGGGGCTGCATGAATTGCATCAGGTGTGCTGTTTTGTCTATCATTGAAAGCAAGGAATGTATACAAGCTTCAAATTAAATCACTTGAGAAAAGAAAAAAACTTCCGTTTTCATGAAGTTTTCTCCTAAGATCATTGTTTTTCACGGTCAGTGCAGGGAACGCGCAGGAGGGGGGGGGGGTACTTGTATTGCATGCCCCCCCCCCCAGATTCGTGTGTGTGTGTGTGGGGGGGGGGGGGTTGCCCCTGATGTCCGCCCCTGGATCCGCCAGTGGGGGCGGATGCCACCCCCCTTAGATTTGTTTTGGAAATAGCCGAAAACGACGCCATTTCGCGCCGCCATTTTTGATACAACTGCTTGCCTATCAATTGCCAAAATCCTGTTAATTTGTTTACCTCGGATCTCCTCGGGTCACGTCACTAAGTCAAGTCTAGTGATCCCACCTCCAAAAAATGTGAGGTCGTGCCGCCGTAGCACATTGTTTGACCGATCAGTTGAATACTCACAGGACAGGTTACAAACACCTACTATTCTGCTATTTCGGATGATTTTTATATCGGTGACCTAAGGTGAAGTCTATTTTGTGACTTCCCAATTATAAGTCATTGGGGAAACATGAAAATGCATATAAATCCACAGGAAATGGCCAAATTTTCCCAATTTTCCCCAGAGTCCCGCATCTTTTGCAAAATACTTAATATCTTATAAGATCCAGTGGCGGATCTAGGGTTGTGCAAAAGGGGCAATTGCCCCCCCCCCAAACCGCCTGAAATCGGCGCAAGATTGACACATGTCCTGATATAGAAGAAAATCTCAGCAACTTTTACTAAGGAAAGTTAGCTTTAACACGCGCCCTGGACGGGGAGGGGGGGGGGGGGGACAAAATCCACCCACCCATCCGGTTTTTCGCAGATAGCGCAAAAATGGCGGTTTTAGGCCGATCGGTTTCAATCTTGCAGGATTTGATAAGATGATAGGTACCTACAATTTGTTTATCTCGGATTTTTTTTTTATATCGGTGACCTAAGGTCAGGTCAATTTCGTGACCGCCAACACTGTTTTGTCAACTATCGACATAATGGCGATAGAGAAGTGAAAACGGTACCAATGTGTTTGTCTCGTCGAGACACGTCCCCCAATATGCAACATGATCTAATTGGGTCACCACTTGACCTTGACCTGTGATCAAATTTCTCAGTTGACCTAACCTAGTCAACATTAACATGATTCAAAGCGCCTTGACGAGACAAAGATGATGGCGTCAAACGTAATGCTTTATCTTTATTAGGTAAAAGGTTATTTGTGAAAAACTGTTTTGCCAAAAAAATAACATTTTTGACATTTGATGACCTCTGGAACCTAAACTATAGACCTGAGCTAAAATCTGAGGACACCCTGTCGATTGAATTTTTCAAGAGCTTTCCATTACTTTTCCGTTTGTTCCTAGCTATCATAGTTCATGTGATATCTGAGGATTTCTGGAGCGAAGTCCTAAAACTGTAAAATCTGACCTTTGATCACCTCTAGTGACCTCAATATTGACCTGACCTAAAACAATACCGATATACTTTCCATAGAGCTTGTCTCGACCTATCTAACACCGTTTTTTGCTTGTTACGTTGCGTGGTTTTCGAGATCATAGGGGGGGGGGGGGCGTTTCGACGCCCCCCCCCCCTCGAACTCGGCTCCTATGGGACGTACACCAAGCCCGAAAACATCGTTCGAAAGCATTTTGAAGCTATTTCGGCATTTTCTTAAAGGGAAATAATGACCTTTTTGATTTTGTTAGCAACAATTTCTTAGGCTACCGCTATGGTTTTAAAATTATTTTATTTAAATTTAAGAATTAAATAAAATTATTCCCAAATTCGAAGTTGTAAGTTTGGGAAAAATACAAAACAAGTACCTTGTGTACTTCATGAAGGTCATTGACAAATTCGCCCTTCCCTACCATTGTTTACATCGATTGCGGCATTTTTGAAGGCTCTGTGACATTTCCGATCAAACTGAGCGCTGCTCGGACACACGCTAGTAGCGCTTTCGTTCTCCATGGCAACCAGGCGTCAGCCAATCAAAAGCCAGAAAGAGAATACGTTCTGGCTTTTCATTGGCTCACGCCTGGTTGCCATGGAGAACGAAAGCGCTACTAGCAACAACTCGCCACAATGGTTAAGTGCGCCGAGAAGCATGACAATGCTTTGTAAACAAATCGCCGACGCTAAATAGGTCGCCGTCGATGTGCATCGATGAGCTTCCGATTTAATTGCCAGTTTTGTGTTATTGTTTGTTAGTTTTTTGGGGAAAATTAGTATTTTTCATGATAATATAAAGCATAGTGTTATATACAGCCACAGACAAATGATACAATACTCCTAATGTTGAAAACAAATGAATTTATTTTCACAAATTGAGGGTCGCAACCACTAACTATGCCGCCGTTGATGTGCATCGATGAGCTTCCGATTTTATTGCCACTTTTTCCAATCGCTGTTAGTTTTAGAAGATCGCCGGGCATATAATCACAACAAGCAGAACGCACAATATATTTTCCACTCCATTACGTAAAAAAAACAATACGGGAAAAGCCCGCAGTTTGATGAGGACCAAAAGTACTTGCAAGTACCGGTCGTTTAAAGTGTGGAACGCTTATCAACTTTAACTTGAAATATCTTTCGGTAGGAAAGTTTTCATGCAAAATGTGATGAATTTACAATATATTTTGGTCTCGTCTGGCGATTTCAAGTGCTAACTCCATTTTTGTGGAAAAAGGTCACTATTTCCCTTTAACAGGTCAATATTAAGGTCACCAGAGGTCATCAAAGTTCAAATTTTCCATTTTTAGGACTTCACTCCAGAAACCTCCAGATATCACAGGAACTATGCTAGCTAGGAACAAACGGAAAAAAAACAATGGAAAGCTCTCGAAACATTCAATCGACACGGATCGCCACGTGTTCTCAGATTTCAGCTCAGATCAATAGCTTATCGCCAGAGCTCATCGCCAGAGCTTATCGCCAGAGCATTTGAGGCTCCAGAGCTCATCAAATGTAAACAAACTATTTTTTAGCAAAAGAGTTTTCACAAATTACTTTTTACCTGAATATGATAAGGAAATAATTTTGACGTCATCGTGTTTGTCTCGTCAAGGCACTTCGAATCATATTCATGGTGACCAGGTTTGGTCAACTTAGATATTTGACCTCAGGTCAAGGTCAAGTGGTGACCTAATTAGGTCATGCTGGACATTGGGAGACATGCCTCGACGAGACAAACACATTGGTGGCAGTTTGACTTATCTATCTTTGTTTTGTCGAGAGTTATTGACACAAAAGTGTTGGTGACCTCGGATGACCTCGGCTGACCCTGTAGGGGTCACTGAACGAAAATTGCACCTGGGTCTTCAAGAATGTCCTATGATAACATGATCTAGAAGGAATTGGGCTGATATCGTGCGTATCCTCAGAATAGGAAGCATTTGAATATTTCCCCATTGACTTATAATGGGTAGGTCACGAAATTGACCCGACCTTAGGTCACTGATATCAAACATCCGAGATATACGAATTGTAGGTACCTAGGACTTTATAAAATCATGTAAGTACGATGTCTATCGGCCAAAAACTGTGGCTATGGTGTGACCACAAGATTTTTTGGTGCTGGGGTCACGTGACTTGGTCTGGTGACCTGACCTGAGATGAACCGAGGTATTTTTTAACATAATGTGGACAATTGATGTTTGAACAGCTATGCTAAAAACGGTGGCGCTGCGCGCCGCCGTTTTTCCGCTATCCTCGAAAAACCTGTGGGAGGGGGGGGGGGGGCGTCTAAACGCCCCCCCCCCCATCGGCACGGCGCGGGTTAAATCAGCTATCAATGCATAAGCAAGCCAAATCCGATGCGTTTTCATAATTGTGTGACACTTTTTGGAATTCCCCCCCCCCCAACCACCCGTTCTGGATCCGCCAATGCAAAGATCCATGTGGTATTTGTATCCTGTGACCTCCACGATGTAAAATCTATTCACCCTGAGGTCATTCGTCATTTTTCTTCCATAACTGTTTTTACCGAACCAGTAAGAAGGCGCCGTAGTTGGCGATGAACGAGCGAACGCAAAGGAAATGTATGGTGAATTTCAACTCGATCAGGGAAGTAGTTTCTGAGATACAAATACGTGGTGCACACGTGCGCACGTGCAGAAGCACCCCACCCCTGACATGTGAGAATGTGGCGGCTGAGAGATCCCTAACCACACTCCAAATTTGAACACAATCGGCTCAGCAGTTGCCCCCACCCACTCCAAATTGTGTGGCGACGTTCCTGATCCAACAACACCCCCATCTCCCCCACTCTGCCGCCAATGGGTGATGTTAAAAGGATATTGAAATTCAAGATATTCCGGAAATAATGTAAAGATACTTATTTTGGCTGGGAAATACTAAAACTTAGGAATATCATGACATTCGCATTGGATTTGTATACATTTATCACCAGGTAAACATATTTGATTTTAATTGAATACCTATCAAGCGAAAAATGACATGGAAATACTGAAATCAGGGTGGGCAACATTGCTTGACTGGGGGGGGGGGGGGGGCAAAACGGCTCACTGCCCCCCCCCCCCCCAGTTAACATGTTAAAATAGGCCCTGGTGGTGCCCCTGGTACACCGGCGCAGTGGTGCCCTTGGTTCGAAGAACACTGAATGATGTGCACCGCATAGCGGCGCAGGATTTTTTGCTTTACTTTGGATTTTTGCCGAATTTTTACTTTATTTGGGATTTTTTGCTTAATTTTTGCCGAATTTTCCCTTCATTTTGGAGTTTTGGTGGTGCCCCGGGGGCGGTGGTGCCCCTTCACGGCCCAGAGGGGGTTATTACCCCCGTGACCCCCCCTGGATCCGCCACTGCTTATGGCTCCCTAAGTATGAGTAACTAATGACATATTTTGAAAGTGCGTTTTTTCTTCTCTTTTAGTGACCAGATGCCAACAAATAAATGCCAGCACTGTATTTCGAGACAAAACAGCGCTGTATTTCTGAGACAAAACCGGCCTGGAAATATGCCTGTTTTATTTATATTTATCTATTTCAAATTTTGACCTTATGTGACCTGACCTTGACCTTATATGGTGTCAGATTGTGAAAATGGCTGCTACTATAGAATTATACGTGTAGAATAACCCATAACACATGTGTCAAAACCGCTGGTGCACCGCCGCTGAAATTGCGACCTTATATGGACTTTCGTAGACCTCTTGCCAATAGTGACCTTTTGTGACCAGAGGCCAGTCTAATAAATACAAAATCGAGCCTTGTCTCGATTTTCTTTAATGGCCTCATGACCCGGCACGGGAGATGTTAGCGTTGAAACAGCGACTCGTAAATGCAGCAGGAAAGCCAAATAATATGCAGGTATTTTACATACTGCCCAGACATAAAACAAATTCCAGTCCTGAGGCCATTCTCAAAGAAAAAAATCGAGCCAGCGGCTCGATTTTTTATTATGAGAATGGCTCTGATCTTGACTTTGGCGGGCTTGACCTTACAATTTCTTACAATTTCACTTTTGCTTATGCGGGATATGTATTATACCTTTGAGAGCACTTTGTGCGATAATAGTCTCAATAAGACTATCGAGGTCGGGCTTTGGATGGAAAGTATGGCCCAAAAACTCAAATATCTCAATTTTGACCTTTGACCTGACCGCGACCCGACATGTGACCATATTTTGAAAATGCCGCATATGCTTTGGATGCGTCTCATTGAGAGCTTTCAATTGCCATCTTGCGCGACTCGCTGCTGTACTTAGTTCGGAAGATAACCACAAAACAAACAACAAACCTAAAAACACGAAAGGTGTTTTTAAGTTTTGTGTATGTGATCATGAGCCGTGCTCGAAAATGTGTACAAAACATTAAATCATAAACTCAAACTTTGTAAGGTCAAATCAAAAGCTTTACAATGCGAATGATTTCCATGCTCTATATAACCAAACCACAGCGTTAGCCTGCGCCGTGCCGGGGGTAGACATCCCCCTCAGGTTCTTCGCAGATTGCGGAAAAACGGCGGCGCGCAGTGCCGCCGTTTTTGGCACAGGTGTTCGGGCATCAATTGTCCACATTATGTTTAAAAAAGTACCTAGGGTCATCTCAGGTCAGGTCAGGTCACCAGACCAGGTCACGTGACCCCACCTCGAAAAAACTTGTGGTCGTACCACAGTCACAGTTTTTGGATGATCGGTTTTGCACTTACAGGATTTCATAAGGTCATATATATATATATATATATATACAATTCGTTTATCTTTGATTTTGTTGTATATCAGCGACATAAGGTCGGGCCAATTTCGTGACCTCCCCATTATGGTAAATGGGAAAATATTAAAATGCTTCTTATTCCAAGGACAAGCAAGATAGCAGTCTAATTCCTTCTGAATCATGTTATTATAGGCCATTCTGGATGACCTAGGTGCAATTTTTGTTCAGTGACTCCTACAGGGTCGACCGAGGTCATCCGAGGTAACCAACAGTTGTGTCAATAACTATCGACATAATGACGATAGATAAGTGAAACCGACACCAATGTGTTTGTCTCGTCTTCTCATTTGCAACATGACCTACTTGGGTCCCCAAGTAGCCCTTGACCTGAGGTCAAATTTGTAAGTTGACTTAACCTGGTCAACACTAATATGAGTCGAAGTGCCTTGACGAGACAAACAAGGTGGCGTCAACATTATTTCCTTGTCGTTATTAGGTAAAAAGCTATTCGTGATAAACTGTTTTGTAAACAAATAGCCTTTTTGACATTTGATGAGCTCTGTAGCCTCAACTATTGACTTGAGCTAAAATCTGAGGATACCTCAGCGATTGAATTTTCCAAGAGCTGTCCATTGCGTTTTCCGTTTGTTCCTAGCTATCATAGTTCCTGTGATATCTGGGGGTTTCTGGAGTGAAGTCCTAAAACTGTTAAATCTGACATTTGTTGACCTCCGATGACCTCAATATTGACTTGAGGAAAACATATCCGAAGGACTTTCGAATGTGCTTGTCAAGAGCTTTCGAACGGCGTTTTCCGCGTCTTTCTAGCCCTTGTAGTCTTCGAGTTAGAGGTGGTGTCTACCCCCCCCCCCCCCGGCACGGTGAAGGTGGCGCCGAGCACGGCGAGGGTTAAAATATTAAAAGTTAATACATATTACTGAAAATATTTTTATGCATATTTAGATCCACATGAGAAAGCACATTCAAGTCATATAATTGGTAGTGAACAAATATTGTATTTTATGCAATTATAAAGGTGGAAAAACACAATTTGCAAAGAAATTTTCAGTGGCCTAGCCGACAAATGTAATGGAGCGTGAATCGTTATTACAGAGTGGTTGGAGGCTGGAGCGCCTGGCTGCTGTTACATGACGCTGCGTCCATAACGTATTTTCAGCAGACAGGACCGACTGATAATGCCTTTGAACTACATTTTCCCACAGCAGCGCCATCTGTATCACTTTGCATCTCTCCGACCGAGTCCGACACTAGGCAAACTTCTGATCTTCATCAGAATATACAGCGCCCAGCGGTTATTCTTTCAACATAAGTAACAGAGGGTATAGCTACATGACTCATTTATTATGAATGGAAAATGCATGCATAGATAGGTGATTGAAGGCGGATGGAAGAGCGATTGACGTGTGACATGTCAGTGGTCAGTCATTGAGGAACAGGCTGGTGCGTGGTGCCCCGTCCAGGTCAGCTGTGCCGTCGCTCATCGGCTGTTGAAAGCAGGGTGAACCGGTTACCGGAGCCCGGGAACTTTGGATCTGGATGACGGAAGGAAACTGTAGCTGGAAGAAAGGAGACAGAAACAAATGTGATGTAAGCATGGAAATAACCAAACACGCTTCCTTCGTGGGGGGCCTGGGGCTTGGGGGGTTGAAATTTGAGGACCTGGGATGTTCCAATTGTCTTAAAAGAAAAAAAAACGGTTCCTTTCATTGAGTGATGGGACCATGGTGCGTTCGCTAAGCACCTTCAAATTCAAATAGAAAATGTTACTCTCAGGTAAAAATATAAGAAAAACGAATACAAATTGCCCTTAAAGAAATACAAATTTGCTCTCCACTGATGTACCTTTTTACTCTGCGGGACCAGGTCCCAAAACCAAAATTCCAACACTGAAAGCGATACATAACAGAACCGTTTATCCGATAAGAGTAATATAATACAGATAAAAGATACCATTATACCTATTTCTAAAGTGTCCAGCACATCAAATATATGCAAGTGTTTCAGAGTCAACCTGTATATAGCTTATATACAACATCTATCGTATTTCGATGCCCATGAAGTTGGAGGTGCATTACTGAACTTTGAGTCAGTAACACCGCCGGCCGAATTAAGTAGAATGTGTAAATCCATTTCCCTCGACAAATCTATGCTAAATGTTTTGGAGGTGAATTATTGACCGTCTAGTCGCTACAGCAGCGGGCGAATTAATGCGACGGATGGAGCTGCCATATTTGGAACACTTCAAACAGCTGATGCATATCCGAAACGTTTATCACGTTGAATGGGACTTACATAAGTCTTGCAAAGCGTGTTTGAGGCGGCAACTCCGCCGGGTGAATTAAGACGCTGGACGCAGTCGTATTATATTGGGCGGACGGTGTCCACATGGTACCATTATACCAACTTCCATAGTGCTTGGCATATCACATATATGCCAGTGTGGCAGAGTCAGCATGCACATAGCATATATGCCACACATATGGTACTTCCATGGTCACGGAGTTGGAGGTGCATTACTGAACTTTGTGTCTTCACCGGGCCGAGGCAATTAAAGCGATACATATGCCGAACCGTTTATCCGATAAGAGTAATATAATGCAGATAAAAGATACCATTATGCCTATTTCTAAAAGTGTCTAGCACATCAAATATATGAAAGTGTTTCAGAGTCAACCTGTACATAGCTTATATACAACATCTATCGTATTTTGTTGCCCATGGAGTTCGAGGTGCATTACTGGACTTTGTGCCTTTACCGCACCGGGGCAATTAAAGGGAGATAATGACCTTTTTCCACAAAAATGGAGTTAGCACCTGAAATCGATAGACGAGACCAAAGTATATTGTAAATTCATCAAATTTTGCATATAACAATTCCTACCGCGAGATATTTCAATTCATAGTTGATAAGCGCTCCACGCTTATAATCAGCAAGCACTCGGTAACGACATCAGTAAATTAGCCTCCCTACGCATTGTTATTTATCATGAAGGTATGCAATATGTTTCCTGCATTCTATCTTTTGCGAATATGTGCCAAACTTTTATGAACAATCAACAATCATTTTAAAAAAGTGCATTGAAATCGGCAGTTTAGGTAGGCCCCCATGGCAACCCATTTAGTGTCGGCGATTTGTTTATAAGTGCCCATTCAACAACGTTGAACAGATTGACACAAAAGCGCCAGGATGTTGCGCTTTCCAATAGTGTAGGGAAAATACCGATCATAAATTTTCCCAAACTTCCAACTTTGAATTAGGGAATAATTGTATTTAATTCTTAAATTTAGATCACATCATTTTAATACCATAACGGTAGCCAGAGAAAGTGTTGCTAGCAAAATGAAAAGGTGATTATCTCCCTTTAAAGCGATACATTTGTAAAGCCATTTATTCGTAAAATTAATAGAGATCAAGGGCGGATCCAGCCGGCCGTTTGGGGGGGGGGGGGGCAAACCGTTTTTTTTTAGCGGACCTTCCTGCCCCCAATTTCGAATTTCTTCCCGGATTTGGGCCACTTTATTTTGCAACCACACGATTTCCATTTTTTTCCCCATTTTTTTTAGGTTTTCGACCTTTTGGGATATCGAAAAAGGTCAGCTTGCAGTTTGTATTGTTCCGACATTGCCTTACACTGATAAAACTATGTCAATTGTCAGCTGTACCCAGGGGCGTCGCCGATAATTTTTGAGTGGGGGGTCGGCTGAAATGACGACAAAAAAATGTACCCCAATTTGTTATGCGTGTATTTAAGCCTTTGCAACATTTCTAATGTGGATTTGCATGTTATAGTAGGTACTTGTTATTTAGCGCCGCGAAGCGGCGCGTTTTTTTTTTGCTCGGGTTTGCCTGATAAAACCCAGAAACATAGGCATTTTTAGCTTCTTAGCCTTGTAGAGGATAATAAGCTAAAAATGTTATTCATTCAATTCAGCGTTACGACGAAACGAAGACGATGACGATGGCTTCGTTATGACGATGGCCACTGATGTCACGCCGCGAAGCGGCGTGAACATTTTAATTTTAGGTCGTGGAAAACGCATTTTAATATTGGAACCAGACCGTGAGTGGAGCCAAGCCTCAGGTAACCCCTTTTCCTGGTTGCACATCTCGGTATGATGCAAAATGTTGAAATGAAGGTAGTTTTTCATATACATTAGCCTCGGATAGTAAATCACGATGGCCGGTGGCAGTCTGCGCTCAATAGTACATATGATAATAATAACTGTAGTCTGTATACATACCTATGTACCGAACTGTAACAAACAACTGGTAACGGTGCAAATGGTTTCGAAGTAGCAAGAGGCAGACCGACATTTCCGCGCATAAATGGTCCCTGTGGATCTGGAGGAGCCTGGGGGAGATGGCTTGGGGAGATAGTCCTGGCCTGGTCCCCACTATTAGCTCTTCGGGCCAACAAGTTGGGCACCGCTGGAACAGCTTCCGGTTGCCGAAGTCCGCGTCTTTGCGTTCGCGTCGCCTTTTTCGGAACTCGGCAGACAAGCTAAACATGTAGCCCGCTTTAAAGATAATATTTTATGAAGAGAGTTGGCCCTGGGGCCAGCAATTACCGCCAAGGAAAGCCTCTGCAAGACACTTAATGGAATTAATTTTCCAAATTTGTATATGCAATTGCGAAACTTGTGTCATGCCGCGAAGCGGCGATACATTTTTCAGTTTTTGACTGAGGCTAGCTTGATTTTGACTGCTGCAATTTTGGGATGCCCAGTACCGTTCTAAAAACGCAAATATAGCATGCGTTAAATTTCACGTCTGGGGGGGGGGGCAAAACATAGTTTGGCCCCTCCTTAAACAGGCTTGGGGGGGGCATGGCCCCGTTCGCCCCCCCCCCCCTGGATCCGCACTTGGTCGTGGGTCTAGTTATTCCTTCGTCGACGACGAAATCATTATTTATGAACGTGTTCATTTTTTCTTCTTAAAATTTCACAGAACACGGAATTTTATTGTTTTTTATATGCGTTGAGGCTCATATTACAGTTATTTATATATATTTTTTATCTTGTTTTGGGGGGGGGGGGGCAAAAGACATGTTGGCCCCCCTTCCAGGCTTTGGGGGGGGGGGGCATGGCCGGATTGGCCCCCCCTGGATCCGCCAGTGATAGAGATGGAAGGAAGATCGGATAGCTTTGGCCTGTGGTGACACTTGATGTATTTTTGCAATATTTTCCACATGAAGTAGAATGTGTAAATCCCTTTCCCTCGACATCTCTATGCTAAATGTTCCGGAGGTTAATTATTTAATTTCTAGTCACCACAACAGCGGGCGAATTAATGCGACGGATGGAGCTGCATTATTTTGAGCACTTTAAGCAGTTGATGCACATCCCAAATGTTTTTTCACGATAAGCAGAACGTATATAAACCTTTATTTTGAAATATATTTGCCAAGCTTGTTTGAGGTGCATTACTGAACTTTCAGTTACTAGGACAATGACGGCCGAATTAAGGCGCCGCACAGAATCGTATTATATTGGACGGTATAAACACCTGATACAATGAAACGCACTTCTGAAGTGCCTGGTATATGCCAATTTTCCATAGTCAGCATATTCATAGCAATTGTACCACATTACGGTATTTCCATGCCCATGGAGTTGTAGGTGCATTACTGAACTTCGCGTCTTTACCGGACCGAGGCAATTAAAGCGACATATTTGCAGAACCGTTTATTCGTAGTAGCAAGAGCGATGGAAGAATCAGTTTATTTTTGGCCGTGTTAACACCACATAAGGACTCAGTTCATTTTTGGCCGTGTTAACACCACATACATCTTTGAAACATTTTCGATATTATATAGAATGTATATTGTATATATCCCTTTCGTTCGACATTTCTGTGCTTTATATGCTGGAGGTGCATTATTGAACTTCTAGTCGCCACAGCAGCGAGTGAGCAGCGGGTGAATCAATGGGACGGATGGAACTGCACTATTTTAGACCTTTAGATACCTGAAGTGCTGCTGCCCCACCGCCATCGCCGCCTGAAAACGCCTCTGGTTCACCATCCCACCATCGCTGCCTGAAGACGCCTCTGTTCACCCCCCCCCCCCCTATCTCCGCCTGAAGACGCCTCTGTTCCACCACTCCCCCATCGCCGCCTGAAGACGCCTCTGTTCCACCACCCCCACATCGCTGCCTGGAGACGCCTCTGTCCCCGCATCGCCGGCTGAAGATGCCTATATTCCACCCTCCCCCCATCGCCGCCTGAAAACACCTCTGTTCCACTCCCCCCCCATCGCTGCCTGAAAACGCCTTTGTTCCACCATCACTGCTACCTGACGGTGCTGCTGCCCCACCGTCATCGCTGCCTGACGACGCCTCTGTTCCACCATCCCCCATCGCTGCCTTAAGACGCCTATGTCCCCCCATCGCCGCCTGAAGACGCCTATGTTCCACCATCCATCTCCATCGCTGCCTGAAGACGCTTCTGTTCCACCCACCCCCCCCCCCCCATCGCTGCCGGAAGACGCCTCTGTTCCACCATCACTGCTACCTGAGAGTGCTGCTGCCCCACCACCATCGCTGCCTTAAGACGCCTCTGCCACCCCCCCCCCCATCGCTGCCTTAAGACGCCTCTGTCCCCACATCGCCGCCAGAAAACGCCTCTGTTCCACCCACCCCCATCGCTGCCTGAAGACGCCTCTGTTCCATCCCCCTCCATCGCCGCCTGAAGACGCCTCTGTTCCACTCCCCCCATCGCTGCCTGAAGACGCCTCTGCTACCTGAGTATTACTGCCCCACCGCCATCGCTGCCTGAAGACGCGTCTGTTACACCATCCATCCCCCATCGCTGCCTAAAGACGCTGCTGTTCCACCCACCCACCCCCATCGCTGCCTTAAGACGCATCTCCCCCCATCGCTGCCTGAAGCCTCTGTTCCACCCCCCCATCGCCGCCTGAAGACGCCTCTGTTCCACCATCCTCCCCCCACCGCTGCCTGAAGACGCACTTGTTCCACCCACCCACCCCCATAGCTGAAGGCGCCTCTGTTCTCATCCCCCAGTGACGTCATAGTTTTGTTATACTGGTACAGTTTTGTGTCTGTGATAATAATACCATCATCTGGCAACCTGTCTACTCTTCTTTTATTAGGGACCTCGCTAACACCATGAATTTGGGAGGTAAATTACTGAACTATTACCTATGGATAAATAAGAAGTAGCTAGTTATTCATCTTAGAGTAAGCACATGTCGTACGTGTCTGTTTCTGTAAACACCTGCATTTAGGTTTCGTTGGTAGTCTTTGACTAGGTACCTGTCTGTGCGCTACGTTATTGTTATTGTTATGCACAGTATCGTATGTAGTATTCAAGGTTCAGGGTACCCTAACCGTTGTTGTTCTGGAGTCATATGAAAGCTTTATGAAATCACCAGTTTTTACAGACCTAAATCAACATGACGCTCAAATGCAACATTTGAATACATCAATGCATAAATATATCAGACAACTTATTTATGCCTGAGGTTAGGTTTTGTCTACAAGACGGTCTGGGGGTACAGCCCCCGGTATGGCCGCAGCACAGCAAGCGATTGTGAATGTGGGTGGATCGTTCTAAGCTTGGGTCCCTACAACCATAATTGCTGTAAAGGTTAGGTCAGGTTCTATTGGTATTTTTGCTGGGTGTGCCAGGAAACAATTGAAATAACTTAATCAAACCTGACCTAACCTTTACAGTCATTATGGTCGCAGGAACCCATGCTTGAACACTTACAATGCTCTGCTCTCATTCGCTCGCTGCAGCCTTATGGAGGGGCTGTCTCCCCCGGTCCTCAGACCCCACCCCCAGACCATCTTGTAGATAAAACCTATCCTTACACTGTAAATAAGTTTTCTATGCATTTACGCTCTGTGAGCATTGTCGATTTATGTTGGTAAATATAAATCTGGTGACAAAGATTCCCAATCATTCCAGACCAACAACAGTGATAGTAACTTGAACCTTGATTACTGCATAGTACATACTGAGCATAACACAGCACACTGACATGTACCTTTGTAAAATATTACCATTTCATGTCTTCATTGTAAAATGTAGGGTAAAGTCTTATTTCCAGTTATGTCATAGATCAAGGTTTTGGAAGGCTAGAGTGTGGAAAGGGTAAAAGTCCAATCTTTGGACACATCCTAAACTCAGGACTTTTCATGCTATCAGATAACAGACAATACCTGTATTGTTAAGTTTCTGCTAGCATGAAAAGCCTGAGGTTAGCAGTTAGCATGTGTCTGGGGTTGGGGCAGTTTACCCTACAAGGGAATGTGGTGCACCATTTGGCCACACTCAATGCCATCTGTAGAGAGGCATCCAGTCGCTTATTCAGTACCAGAGCAAAACTGTGGTATTATTTTACTTTGAGTACAACACCAGCAACAGACATAAATTATGGTTTCCTTACCTTACCTACACATCAGGATTTTGAAAGGCACTTATGCCTGTAGGAAACAGCCTCACTGAACACTTTCAATATGGAATTGGTTTGGTCTAGGTTAGGTCATGGATGAGAGAAGTACTGGAGAGGAGTCTGGCTAATTTTAGTGACAGTCTGTTTGCACATGCGCAGTGTTGCAGATAGCATCAGCGCGCCAGAGTCGCTAATATAATGCAAGTGGGGCGGCGGTAGTGTTGTTGAATTTGGGACATCATTGCATTCTATTTGGGAATTATGCTGTAAAAAGTATTGGCATAGAATCTAAGAAGACAGAGGGTCATGGTGCATGGTGCATACCAGTGTATACAATAATTATAAGGAGAAAGAAGCTTATGTTCCCTTCCTACACTTTGCAGGCGTGAAGCCCCTGCTCAAGGGTTATATGTCAAATGCTATGCAATTAATAATCCATTATGAAAAGTTATGTGTCCCATATGTTACTTGGTGATTGGTATGGCATGAAAGTAGATTGAATATAGTGACTGCAGTTAGTTCCAACATGCATTGTGCATGGATCCACATCTGTCAAAACAGCTACAGATTCAGATTCACATTTAGCTTCACATTCGCACCCCCTCAGAATTCGCCTTAATTTCTGACATTTATGCAGTTTAACAATCCACTTACAATGGTTAAGTCTGTTCGGCGCCACATTTAATACTTTGACCTCGAGAGGTCATCAAAGTTTCTGAGGTGACAGGGTGACCCCCTCCGAATCTGATAAAAATTGGTGCACACATGCAGTTTGAAATGCTGATTACGATACTGAAGTCTGTTTGGCGTCACATTTCACACTTTGACTACCAGAGGTCATCAAAGTTTCTGAGGTCACAGGGTGACTCCTTCATAATCTCATCAAAATTAGTGTACACATGCAGTTTGAGACGCTGATTACGCTGCTGAAGTCTGTTCGGCGCCACATTTAATACTTTGACCTTCAGAGGTCATCCAAGTTTCTGAGCTCACAGTTTCTAAGTTCACAGTTTCTGAGTCCCCTCAAAACCTCATCAAAATTGGTGTACACATGCAGTTTGACATGCTGATTACGATGCTGAAGTCTGTTCGGCGCGACATTTAATATTTTTAGGGTTAACTCCTAATGGCCGTAATGGTGGGACTGGGTAGAACATGTAAGTACATGTCAAATTTCAAAATAACTTCATGTAACTTTAGCCCGCGCCGTGCCGGTGCTCGGCGCCACCTTCGCCATGCCGGGGGAGGGGGTAGAATCCCCCCCCCCCTCTGACTCGAAAACTAAAAGGTCCAGAAATACGTGGAAAAACGCATTCGAAAGCTCTCGACAAACACATTCGAAAGTACTTCAGATATTTTTTTTCTCCTAAAGCCAATATTGAGGTCACCAGAGGTCATCAAAGGTCAAATTTGCCAGTTTTAGGACTTTGCTCCAGAAACCCCCAGATAGCACAGGAACTAGCTAGGAACAAACGAGAACAAACAAAAAACAGTGGAAACTCTTGAAAAATGCAATCTGCAAGGTGTCCTCAGATCTGTGCTCTGATCAATAGTTTAGGCGCCAGAGCTCATCAAATGTCAAAAAGGCGATTTTGTATCTTCAAAACAGTTTTTGACGAATATCTTTTTACCTAATAACGACAAGGCAATACTTTGGATGTCATCGTGTTTGTCTCGTCAAGGCGCTTCGATTCATGGTAGTGTTGACCAGGTGAGCTCAACTAAACAATTGGCCTCATGTCAAGGTCAAGTGTCAACGCAAGTAGGTCATGTTGCATATGGGAAGATGTGCCTCGACGAGACAAACACATTGGTGTCGGTTTCACTTCTATATTGTCATTATGTCGAGTTATTTACATGCATCTTTTGGTGACCTCGGATGACCTTGGCTGACCCTGTAGGGGTCACTGAACAAAAATGGCACCTAGGTCATCAGGAATGGCCTATAATAATATTATCCGGAAGGAATTAGACTGATATCTTGCTTATCCTTGGAATAGGAAGCATTTTAATATTTCCCCATTGACATATAATGGGGAGGTTACGAAATTGACCCGACCTTAGGTCGCCGATATACAAAATCCAAGATAAACGAATTGTAGATATATGTGATCTTATGAAATCCTGTAAGTGTAAAACCGATCACCCAAAAACTGTGACTGTGGTACGACCACAAGTTTTTTTTGGAGGTGGGGTCACGTGACCTGGTCTGGTGACCTGACCTGAGATGACCGGAGGTATTTTTTTAACGTAATGTGCGCAATTGATGCCTGAACAGCTGTGCCAAAAACGGCGGCGCTGCGCGCCGCCGTTCTCTATGTGTTATAAATGATTGATTACTATATGTGTAATAAATTATGCAAATAATGGAAGGAAAATCTCTCTTTTACGTCTTGATAGCTATACATGCCCCTTGCATCGCTCTATTGGCTTCCCGCCAAGCATTGCACACTTCCTAGAAACCTCCCCTTTTCAAGCCGCTGAAGCCGCCTCTGCCATGCAATTTTTATATTTAATTAACATCAACTAATTTGCACTTGTTGCAATCACCGTAAACCGATGTAACTCCTTCATACTTGAGGCAGTTAGGAAGAAACCGCGAAGATCGCATTTCCGTATCATCGCCAAATGTCGACGCAAAACCCTCCCAAAAACGTACCCTGGAACCGATTCTGTTCAGGTTAAGAACTCAAAATCTTGACTATATGTGAAAATCGATTTAGAGAAAAGTCACAAAATTTAATGGAACTGCTCCCAGCCGTTCTGGAGATATCTGCGCAAAACGCAAGGGGGGGGGGGGGGGATCCGCCACCCCCCTCCCTGTTACAAATAGGGTTAACGCAGGAGCCCATTCATTCAGCCAACCTCCACCAATCCCACTCGTGGAACTGCTTCGAGAGCGCTGATTGGCCGCGTGCGGTCATGGCTGGCTGGAGGATCATAGGCGTATGTAGGAATGAAGTTACGAACGTCGGCGATAGATGACTCTGAATATTTTTTTGCAAATTTCGGAAAATTCCATGAATGCAAACTAAAAACGAGTACTTCATTTTCAGGACGACACAGCTTGCGACCAGCATGCAACATTTCAAACGATTCCGACAAATGGTCTGGAGATATAAGTGATTATCTGACTCGCCACTAGTACCAATCATTACTTTTGAAGTGACCTGTACCATACATTCCATAATATTCTCTATCTTTCAAGACATTAATTTCCCTCTGTGTCATATTGCAAAATAGCAGCTTACAATATGTCCATTCATCATAACAATAGGTATGTCTTGACATTATATTATTTTGGTACCTTCGTTAGACTTTAACGTTTTTGAACTGTCATGACTTTGCAGGACAGGCCAATTCTTTCAACAGCATTCATATTTTTGTTCTCTAAAAATAGGCGTATTAAATATACCTGTGTAATATATATTTCATATTACTATTCGTGTCATTTGTGTTATTTGTACAATATGTAGGTATGATCGGGCATTTTTGATGCTGACTGGAATAATATTGGAATCAATGGAATCGGCTTCGGTTTCGGAATCAAGCTTTGTAGGTGTCATGGAATCGAACTGGCAATCAATTCCCATGGTAACATATCGACTAAAATCGGAATCGGAATCGAACCCATCTGCCTTGGCATGGAATCGTAATCCATTCCAAGCATCAGTATGCCGGGCTCCATTCTATTCGGCTGTGGGACTACATTTGCGTTTTGTTCAGGAAGCTACCTATCTTTACCCTACTATATTTCTTACAGATACTGTTTTCACATTTTCAGATAAAGAAGCCTTCGTTTGACATCCAATATGGATTATGGTGTAATGCAAGGTTCCCAAAAGGCATGCCCAGACTATATTCTACCAGGTGAGTTTTTGCTTGAGGCAGGATTGATTTTCTTTTGTCTGGTAATCGGAGACAGGAGTATCGGGGTCACATTAGGGAGCTTGACACGGTATGTTGTCGGAATCGGGGTTAGTGGCCGCTGCCTGCCAGCCGGCCTGCTAATGTCAGCACCCTTGGTGTGGCTCTTACCCACACCGTCCTGCCTCATCACCATTCCGCGCCGTGCCGGCCGGCTAGTGGTTAGTGGCCGGCTAATATCAGCACCTTTAGTGTGTCTCCTACCCACACCGTCCTGCCTCATCACCATTCCGCGCCGTGCCGGCCGGCTAGTGGTTAGTGGCCGGCTAATATCAGCACCTTTAGTGTGTCTCCTACCCACACCGTCCTGCCTCATCACCATTCCGCGCCGTGCCGGCCGGCTAGTTGTTAGTGGCCGGCTAATATCACCACGCCGTGCGCTTCACACACGCCATGCATTGTCGCTTCACAGGCGGCTGCTGTAGACTGGCTGTCGTCCGCCTGCACAGAATACAGCTGAGGGAAGGAGTCTGGCACAGTGGTAAGTTCTAGCATTCTTTGTCGGGGACCGGGGTTCAAATCCCCCGGCGGGCCTCTGAAGAAGTCGTCCCGTCCCCCATATCTCTCGGAACAGGGTTAGCTCCTTGGTCCGAAGAGGATATAGCGCTTGGTCCACAAATCAACCAAACCATAATACAGCTGCCTTACGGCCGTGGCGGTGCCGTGCTGTGCGCGCCGTCTACCGCTGTTGGCGCACATGTGTAGTGTCTTGTGTGTAGTGTAGTTATTGGCGCACATGTGCAGTGTTTTGTGTGTAGTGTAGTTATTGGCGCACATGTGTAGTGTCTTGTGTGTAGTGCAGTTATTGGCGTACATGTGCAGTGTTTTGTGTGTAGTGTAGTTATTGGCGCACATGTGCAGTGTTTATTTAAAGGGTCATTCCCACTGGGGTGTCCCTCCGCCCCTCACCTGGCAGTGTGTTGTGCAGCAGCAGTAGGTCTGCCCACCCGAGTGTCGTCTCTCCCTCTCCTACCGTGCAGTGTATATTTAAAGGGGCATTGTCACTGGGGTGTCCCTCCCCCTCCGCCCCTCACCTGGCAGTGTGTTGTGCAGCACCAGTAAAAAAAGTGTATTCTCATTATTTTGTTTGTGGTCAAAAACCCAAATTTTCACAAATCCGAGATAGCCATGTTGTAGCCCTTGCTATTTGCTATCTTTTGACGTTTTGGGATTGCATTTTGCTCTAAATATGGCATTTATACGGTTTGTTAACGTTTAGCTGATTTTGATGTAAAACTCGTGTGTAGTGACGTCACTAAATTCGCTATAACTCGAAATTTGTCAACGAAATTGCTTTGTTGTTTCACAGAAGAAGTCAAATCGATGTAGAAGAAGGTACGCGAAGTTTCACGTTGATAGCGCTGTTGGTTGTTGAGTTATTACGCATATTCATCAGGGGGCGTTGAACGCCCCCCCCCCCCTCCCCCAGTCAATGGCGGGCTAATAGAGGGACCGTTTGATCTTGGAAGCCATTGCGCTACCTCTAAATATTAATATTTTTCCAAATAATTTTACAGGTGATGTTTTTGTTAGTAAAATCACATTTTGCCTGGGCGTCCCAACACCAATTACAAACTTGGAAGAAAAAAATTGTCACCCCAGTGGTAATGCCCCTTGAAATAACCACTGCACGGTAGGAGAGGGAGAGACGACACTCAGGTGGGCAGACCGCCCACTTTTTTTTTGGGGGGGGGGGGAAATGGCCACAAACTCTTTTTAATGTAATCAGACAACTATGTTTGTGGGTTATCGACTGGCAAGCCCCAGAGATGTCTTGGTACTGCCCGACTAAACGTGACTCTTGTTCTGGCGTTGGGCTCATGTAATTACCGCATGTGTACTTGATCTTGTACGTTACTTGATATTGTCAGACTTTGGTATTTAACAGTTCTAGTTGCTTGACAGTACCAGCAGTTCTTTACATCATTCTCTTGTCTATTCTTACTGATTGTGTTTTGTGTCTTGTTGCAGACGATCCACCGGACGTGAAGCCTGATCTCAAAATGTTGAAGGTCAAAGAAGAACCACACGACCCAATAACTGCTTATTCTCCAACTGCTGCAGGTATTTAAATGACTACTGAATACTGATAATGTATTTATAATGACATTTTACTGAGGAAAGACACGATAATGTCTATTCAATAGCGATTGAGACCTCCAAAAGAGTAAGATGGGATGGTGTTTCTACGTTACGGAAACCACTCCATGTAATTCGGTTTAAACAATACCTAAATAAGGGGAGCGTAACTTATGAGGCACACGTAACACGTGTTGGAATACAGCAGCGTAGTCTGGTCCGTCGCTGCGGTCACCCATATGCGCCGACTGGGAACGCCTACATCACCGATTCTTGATGTGGCTGGGATTGAAAATTCAAACTACGTGACCGCCACTAGACTACACATCACTGTTCGACCTACTTGGCTGCGCATCCGTCAAGTCGTGTGTTATACAATCGGATCTAATGTTCATGTGATCAGTGTCTACTGGCCACCTTGAGCGCACTAATTGTGCGGGAATATTTCCGTTATCGGTACCAAGCTGACGTAAGCGGCGCCCCGAACTATTGTATGTACCACGTGCAAGCGGAAGAGGGTACTCCGTGAAGAGGGGCTTTTTGGTTGGCCACTATGATACTCTCACACACAGCACCCCCAGACTTATTTATTGCTTCTGTCTCGTACCCTTGGCTTAGACATCGCGAAATTCGCTGATGGTCAGAGTACATACTTATGGTTGAGGCTGGTGGTGTTTGCATAGTCTACGTCTTGAGATCAGTGATTAGCCTTAACTTACATGTCTATTAGAGTAATTCTTAGAGCAATGAATTTACAAAAAAGTAATCAATTATGTTTGCTATCTCAATGTTCTGATGTTTCCTTTTTCCATTATATTTTACGCAGACAGTGTCAATTGGAGGCGTTAAGCGTCTGGCCGTAAGACATGACTGATTCTTTACAGATGACCCAGGAAGTGTCACGCCTGGTCTCACCATGCCGTTGGAAGCCATGAAGGAAGAGGTTGTCGGCGGGGCCACTTCTTCCTCGTCTGCTGACGGTACGTTGTCGTCTTGTTGGAGTCAAATGCCTGGGGTCGGGTCGCGGTGTCTTTTGGTGGCTTGGCATGTTGAGCGAGACATTCTGTGACCGGTAGCCGGGGTGCGCGCAAGTGCGGTGGTGCTTACTACTTATAGCCGTGCAATACAGCCATCCAGTTGGAGATGACGTCTACGGGTTTGTGACTGGAGCGCACCTTCACTCAAAACCAATCAAGTGGTAGGTACTATGAACCAGCATCTAGTCTGAGGGCGGCACCTGACCTGAGGGCGGCACCTGGGCTGAGGGTGGTACCTAGGATGAGGGCGGCACCTGACCTTACCCCCTCCTAAATACGCCCCTGGGACTGGCTCCCGAACCTCTGGATACCCCCCCCCCCCCCACACACACTCAAAGTTTTGTGGCGATGCCACTGCCTCCAAAGGCACCCTCCGATACACCTCCGAAGGTGCCCTCCCACATAACCCCGAAGGCACCCTCCGATACATTTCCCAGGGCTCCCTCCCTCATACCTCCAAAGGCGCCCTCCGATGCGCCTCTGAAGGCGCCATCCCACATAGCTAGAATGGCGACCTCCGATACACCTTTGAAAGCACCCTTCCACATGCCTCCAAGAGTGCCCTCCGATACACATCTGAATGAGCCATCCCAGATGCCTCCAAAGGCTCCCTCCGATACACTTCTGAAGGCTCCCTCCGATGCACCTCTGAAGGTGCCCTCCCACATACCTCTGAAGGCGCCCTCCGGTACATCTCCGAGGTCGCCCTCCCAAATAGCCCCAGAGGCGCCCGCTGTGAGACCAGAGGCGCCCGGCCTCACCTCACATTCAGCGAAGGGCGCCCTTGTATGTATGGAAGGAGGGCGCCCTCGATCCTGGGATAGATGTATCTGAAGGTGCTTTTGGACTATGTGGGAGGGCGCCTTCAAATGTGTATTGGTGGGCGACTTTGGAGGTATGTGGAAGGGCGCCTTCAGAGGTGCATCGGTTGGCGCCATTAGTGGTATGTAGGAGGGCGCCTTCAGATATGTATCTGAGGGCACCTTTGGAGGTAACTGGGAGGGCGCCTTTGGAGGTATGTTGAGGGCGACTTCAGATGTGTATGTGTTTCAAAGGGTGCCTTTGAAGGCATTTAGAAAAGCGTTTTCAGAGGTGTATTTGGAGGTCGCCTTCGTAGCTATGTGGGAGGGCGCCTAAAGATGTGTATTGGAGGGCGCCTCTGGAAGTATTTGGAAGGGCGCTCTGAAGGTATGTGGGAGGGCGCCTTTGAAAGTATGTGGGAGGGCGTCTTTATAGATGTATCGGAGGCCGTCTTTAAAGGTATGTGGGTGGTCGCCTTCATGGATGTATCGGAGCGCGCCTTACATTCAGTGAAACGCGCCTCATATTCAGCCGGAGCGCGCCTCACATTCAGCGAAGGGCGCCTTCGGCGCCCTTCGCTGAATGTGAGACGCATTTCATGAACCGAAGGCGCCTTCGGTGCATGAGGCCACCTTCGGTGTGTGAGGGCGCCTTCGGCGCCTAAAGTCCGTCGGTATTGTGTGCAATAGTTTCCATATCCAAGCTACCATATTATGACGTCATAATTGTCATGAATTGTGTTATGGCCATGAATGAGAAATTGTCATGTCTATTTTTGTTTCGACGGATATCCATCTATCGTCCAAACAAATGCCATATTTTTTTCGGCTCGAAATATCCCGTATAGCCAAATTTCAAGACAACTTTCAAGGTGCCCTATTCCCTCTAAGCATTAACCCTCGCCCTACGGGAGCTTTTTTCACCTTCACCCTAGGGGGGGGGGGGCTGACAGGCCCCCTGTTAACTTCCAAACCAAGCAACTTAGAGCAATGCGGTAAGAACCAGCATGTTCCCTGTCATGATATGAATCTAACAATATGCGATTATTAGGTTTCAGGTCAACAGGTGACCTTCCAGGTCAAGTGAATGACCTCGGATTTACCACGTCAAGAACAGCGATTTTCTCTTCAGAAAACCTCAAAATTAGAAATTGATAAATGTAAATAAAAAGGCATGTTCCTAGAAGGGTTTTGGCTCAGAAATACAAAAAAGGTAATTATGTGTTCGTATCTTGTCTGAAAATATCAAAAAAGTTATTAAAAAATGACGTAATCAGTTTCTTACACTTAGGAAGCCATCACTCAGTCAAAAATGAAGGTTTTTGCTTTGAAATTTGGTATGGGTATTGTCCATAGGCTCTCACATATATTCCGTTTTTTTATATCTTCGAAAATGTTGATTTTGTGGGGATTTAAAAAAAAACATCATTTTTTTTATTTTTAGCGATAAAAAAAACAAAATTTAGCAAATCCGAGATTGCTATTTGAAAGAGAATGCCATTTTGTATCTTTAGTAAATTGCGTTTACAATTTACTTTAAATTTCTGTTTTCTATCCTTTTTCAAATATTTATCGTTTTTCCACCAACATGACGTCAGCAAAACATGATTATCTCCCAAATTACTTAACCAACTTCAATTATTTTTTTACAGCATACGTATAATTGTTGTAAACTCAGCTACCAAAAATTGCAGCAAGATGCGCCGCATGTGTAAAAAGTTATTCATGAAAAATATCGGGGGGAGGGGGCTGTCAGCCCCCCCCCCGTAGGGCGAGGGTTAAGCGTTACATTGCTATTGACTAGCTTATATATGGGTTGTCTGTTTACAGATGATCCAGCAAGTGCCACGCCCGGTCTCACCATGTCGGTGGAAATAAAGGAGGAGGATGTCAGCGCTACTACTTCTTCCTCGCCTGACCACGGTAAGGATAGCTACTAAAAACAAACACCCTGACATAAACTTATCAAAGATGCAGCGGAGTGTCAAAGCTAAGCAATATGTTCCGTACCATTTTGAACAGGATATGATACCAACAGGATATGGCATGGTACAACTTATCAAGAATGCAGGATAGTGACATAGATGAACAGCCCTTTCTTTGTCATATCCAATAGTTATGTTATCACACAAGGAAAGTTTCAACTGTTGATCACTCGTTTTTTTTAATTAAAGTTTTGCTTTGCTTAGCCAATTTGGTGCTGACATAAATTTATTGGACATACTCTTCACCTTACCTTCGCACTTAATTCCGTATCCTAGAGCAGCAGTGTGGCCAAATTAATTTCATGGTAGGGTGAAGGAGTTAAAAAAGCAGGATGTAGGGGGTAGGATGACACAAAAACCAATGTAGGGTGTGGGATGACACAAAATAGTGACATAGATCAACAACCCTTCCCTTATCAATTAGGGTGTGTCATAGCCTGGGGTGATCTCTTAGATTTATATTGGAATGTATTTTTTTTTGTGGCGCATGATGCTAAAATGTTGATTTATATATAGAGTAATCAGTGTTTAAATGTCCGTATTTGGTGAGCGCCAGCGAGTTTTCTTGGAAGTCCAAAAATGGCATATTCGATCACTGCGCCATCTACATTTTGTGGTCGCAGACACTAGCGCCATCTATTTTGGCCCCTTTTTAGGGGTAAACTTGAAAACCGCTGGATGGGCGAGGTTGAAAATGTAACAGCGTAAATCTACGGCCCTTATTACCCCTAACACATAGCTTCATCGAAATATGAGATGTAGGGTGTTATTTGAGGATTTTGTTGTCAATAAAACCTGAAATGGAATCGCTGGTGGAGGGACCTGGCAGCGGCCGCCAGGGTTGCTGTCGCACGCTATCGTTCCGCATGTCTTCTGGTCTGGGCGAGATGGTGCCTAGCAGGTGTAGCCGGACACACATTAGGGACGGACACCTCAGCAGGATCTGCTCCGAGATGTCGGTCTCCTCCCTGCAGATGAAGCACCAGTCCATCGTGCAGCCGAGCGAGTCGCACTGCGGTACTGCCGGGAAGGGTTTCGGCCGATCCGATGTAAGTAGTGGGCCGACCCGGAACAGTGGCCCGTACGAAGCTGGTGGACGTCGGCCGCCGCGGCCCGGTTCAGGCTGGTCACCGGTGCAGTGGCGGGACGTGCGAACCGATCAAGGCACGATACCAGGCCTAGGGCCAGTTTGTGGTGACGCTCGGCTGCGCGGCTCTGGCCGCTGCTCGGTGTAACATCCTGGTATCCGTGGCCGCATCCTCCTGTGGTGGCGCCGACGCCTCCCCGACCAGCGCATTGGTCCTCATTGCTAGCGAGCTTACGGTGAAACGGTACCCAATGAGGTAAACCCGGCGGCCTCTTGTGTCACGGCCAGCAGGGCGCGCCAGATAACGGTTCTCAGCGGCGAGCTCTGAGCGGGCGGCCCAGGTTTTAGGCCTCAGGGCCGCCAGCGCCGACTGGCTGATTGTGCAAAGACCACCTGGTCGTCCGGGTCCCGGTCCAGACGTTCAACCAGCCACTCGAGGGCCGCGCTAAGGGCGACCATTTTGCCAGGAAACTGGAACAGAGGCGACTGCGGAGGCGACCACGGCGGAGGCGGAGGTTCGTCGGGTGGCAGGAGTGATAACTCCCAGGGTGACGGAGGCGATAGCTGCTGTGGCGGATTTGGAGGTGTGTCGGCACCATCGCCCGACCGGCGCGGCGGTGCAAAAGGAACGGGTACTGGGCCCATCCCGATCAGCTGCTGCTCGACATGGTCGTTGACGACAACCAGGAGACCCGGGAGAAATTGGTCTATCTCATCCGTGCTGCGCGTCTACAGGAGACGCAATACGTCAGGAGCTGTAAGCTTCCTGACGTCAACTTCGGCTAAACGTTAACAAACACGAGACACGGCACGAGAGAGAGTGAGCTGAAGGGTACGCTGACCTCATCGACTGGAGTTCAGCGGAGGTGACGCAGCTACCGCTCCTGCGAGATCTCAGCGACAAAGACCTGCAGGACATCCTGAAAGCCCCAGCTGCTGTCCCGCCGTACCCGGTACACACCCAGGCTATGGAGAGGACCGTCAGGATGGTGACGGAAGCCTGTTCTTCGGTGCTGGGCGAGGAATCGAGACACGGCCTCATCACGGCGAGGCTGAAGCACCGACGCATCCTTCCGGCCATCAACTCGACGCAGGACATGCGCCCTTTATATACAATGCATGGTACCGATTATTGACTAAGTCGTACATTACAATAAATTGATCTAAAAAAACGAAATTGCTATGTATTTAGTTACGGCTGCTTAAACTTTGTATCAGTCGCTATGAAACAAACAAATTATTTGTCTAACAGCGTGAAGACGAAGTCCTGTCTCGACACCCATTCCGTTGTTAGTCCACCCGAATCAATATATTGGTAATGTTCTAGCTCCTTTCTTTAAATGATAGACTGCTTCTCCTATGAAGACGCTAACCTCGTAAAACTTTTCCACAGAACCTCTCATATCCTACATCGATCGGGGTAATTGAAGCCTGTCGACCAGAGTTCGGCACGGGCCGGGCTGGCCCTATCGGCCATGGGTCGGGCCTGTGCTAGGCCTCAACTTTAAGGAAATCACCGGGCTCTGGACGGGCCTGGGCTGAGAATGTTGAAGCTCAGGTCAGAGCTGAAAAATATTTCAACCAGCAGTTTACTTCCACAGCAACACACTGTTGCTGTGGCTGTGTGTTTTTTTTATAGCATAGTTGGTTCATGGTTTCACATTTATATTATACAAGTAAATATGCTTGGATAGTGATTGCAAATTTTGTCAAACTTTTTCAAAAAATATGTATATGCTTAAACAACGGGCCGGTCCGGGCCTGGGCCTCAATATTATATATTTGACCGGGCCTGGTCCGGGCCTGGTCTTGGTGTTCATGGGCCTGAGCCGGGCCGGGCTGGGGGTTGGTGGGCCCGTGACGAACACTGCTGTCGACCATTTGAAGTGGGGATGACCCGGCTGTCCTGCTCCATCGCCACAACCTCGCCCATTCTGTCATCACCGCCTGTCAATTCAGTCTGCCGAATGCCGAGCTGAGCTAGACCGGCGGCCGGTGTTCCGTGTGTATGAGGTGGAGATACGTTGTTTTGCCTTTGCACATCTGATTGGGAAATAGAGTGAATATAGCTTTGGTTGCATTTTCAGGTTAGTTTGAATCTGTTAGCATCAGTCTACCATAAAACAGGTGTTTATGATCGCTTACAGCAGCTGCAGAATCATATAACAGTAATAATATGTTTCGGAACTATCGGCGATATAGGTGGCGCCACCATCGACAGGTTGGGAAAAGGTCTCTTAGTAAATCGCCTCGTGCTCACCAATTATTGATCTTAGCGGGAAAAGCTCTTCAGATTTCATTTTCTTAATCATCAGCGCCACTTTTGTCATATTCCAATATAATTTTGAGATGGACCCTACGTTGTCATATGACAACGTTCAAGCTACTGGACCCATTTCTGTGCCATTTTTTCCCAAAATTTCAGGTTCAATATTGTAATGAACTCTCTCTTGTTCAATTTGCCTTTGAGAGTGCCTGCCCGATCGACCCGCTCGCGAACCCTGCTCGCGGTGCCCCATGCACGAGTGAGCACTGTACAAAGTGGACTGTTTGTCAGGATTCCGAAAATAGTTAACACCTTCTTAAATAGTGATATTGTGGATGCAGATATGTTCGGAGGCAACTTTTACAGTTTTAAAAACAGTGTCCTCAAGTATGTGGCGTCGCTTTAAACTTTAAACTTATACGATTGCTGGTGCTTTTTTGTATTTATTTATACATTTATGATGTGTTTATGTTTTACTATGTATTTAGTAGTTTACCATCGTGTTTTATCTCTCACGACTTCGCCTGTTATTGGAGTCTTGCTCTGTTGGCGATCAATAAAATAAAACAAAATAAAAAAAATAAAAAAATTGCCTATCGGAACCAGACTTTTGTCAGCAATCCATTTATGATATAAATAATACCCATTTATTTTTCTCCCACAAATTTGAAAATGAATTTGGATATATTTTCACAATTTTGGTTTTTCAAAATTATGACGCACAAAATGATGCCAATATTCGGGTTTAGAATCTTTGAAAACATGGTTATGTGCAGTGTGAACCCATTTACATG
The DNA here is from genome assembly GCA_036785665.1 of Chirona hameri. Classification (NCBI taxonomy): domain Eukaryota; kingdom Metazoa; phylum Arthropoda; class Thecostraca; order Balanomorpha; family Balanidae; genus Chirona; species Chirona hameri. Next base: position 29,082 of record JAXIVJ010010065.1, read on the forward strand.
AAATTGATCGGAGTTATAGAGGCTAAATGGTAAACATTTGCGTTCCCTGACTTTCCCCCTGTTTTGGTTCCCAGGAATTTTTGTTTTGTTTTTGACAGTACCAGTCATGTACTTTAGAACACGGCAAATCGTGTGAGACCATTCCGGATTTTAAATGACGTATAGATACGGATATACGTGATATATTATTATCTGTTTACATTTTTAGACAATTTTGGCACTAGCTGAAATTAAACAAGTTCCGTGTTCCCAGAGGTGTCAGATGTACAGCAATACCAATGGTCACTAATGCCTACATATTTATCTACAGTATTTTTTAGCCCACGTGAAATTAAAAAAAAAAATCTAGAGGGCCTGTATTGCGCGATGCGCAATTTATATAGCCTTCAATTTATATAGCCTGCTAATATCCCGTTCCTGTATCCCATTCCGGTATCCTGTATCCCGCATCCCGCATCCCGCATCCTGCATCCTGCATCATGGATCCTGCATCCCGCATCCTGTATCCTGTATCCCGTATCCCGTATCACGTGTCCCGTATTCCCTACCCGCATCCCGTTCCCGTATCCCGTTCCCGTATCCCGTTCCCGTATCCCGTTCCCGTATCCCGTTCCCGTATCCCGTTCCCGTATCCCGTTCCCGTATCCCGTTCCCGTATCCCATTCCCGTATCCCGTTCCTGTATCCCGTTCCTGTATCCCATTCCCGTATCCCATTCCCGTATCCCGTTCCCGTATCCCGTATCCCGTTCCCGTATCCCGTTCCCGTATCCCGTTCCCGTATCCCGTTCCCGTATCCCTTTCCCGTATCCCGTTCCCGTATCCCGTTCCCGTATCCTGTTCCCGTATCCCGTTCCCGTATCCCATTCCCGTAACCCGTTCCCATATCCAGTTCCCGTATCCCGTTCCCGTATCCCGTTTCCGTACCCCGTTCCCGTATCCAGTTCCCGTATCCCGTTCCCGTATTCCGTTCCCGTATCCCGTTCCCGTATCCCGTTCCCGTATCCCGTATCCCGTATCCCGTTCCCGTATCCCGTTACCGTATCCTAATCCCGGATCCCGTTCCCGTATCGAGTTCCCGGATCCCGTTCCCGTATTCCGTTTCCGTATCCCGTTCCCGTACACTGTTCCCGTATCCCTTTCCCGTATCCCGTTCCCGTTTCCAGTTCCCGTATCCCGTTCCCGTATCTCGTTCCTGTATCCCGTTACCAAATCCCGTTCCCGTATCCCGTTCCCGTATCCCGTTCCCGTATCTCGTTCCCGTATCCCGTTCCCGTATCCCGTTCCCGTATCCCGTTCCCGTATCCCGTTCCCGTATACCGTTCCCGTATCTCGTTCCCGTATCCGTTCCCGTATCCAGTTCCCGTATCCCGTTCCCGTATCCCGTTCCCGTATCCCGTTCCCGTATCCCGTTCCCGTATCCCGTTTCCGTATTCTGATCCCGTATACCATATCCCGTTCCCGTATCCCGTATACCTCAATCAGCTCCCGTATCCAGTTACCGTATCCCGTTCCCGTATCCCGTTCCCGTATCCCATTCCCGTATCCCGTATCCCGTTCCTGTATCCCATTCCCGTATCCCATTCCCGTATCCCGTTCCCGTATCCCGTTCCCGTATCCCGTTCCCGTATCCCGTATCCCGTTCCCGTATCCCGTTACCGTACCCGTATCCCGTTCCCGTATCCCATTCCCGTATCCCGTTTCCGTATCCCGTTCCCGTATCCCGTTCCCGTATCCCGTTCCCGTATCCCATTCCCGTATCCCATTCCCGTATCCCATTCCCGTATCCCATTCCCGTATCCCATTCCCGTAATCCGTTCCCGTATCCCGTTCCCGTATCCCGTTCCCGTATCCCGTTCCCGTACCCCGTTCCCGTACCCCGTTCCCGTACCCCGTTCCCGTATCCAGTTCCCGTATCCCGTTCCCGTATTCCGTTCCCGTATCCAGTTCCCGTATCCCGTTACCGTATCCTAATCCCGGATCCCGTTCCCGTATCCAGTTCCCGGATCCCGTTCCCGTATTCCGTTTCCGTATCCCGTTCCCGTATACTGTTCCCGTATCCCTTTCCCGTATCCCTTTCCCGTTTCCAGTTCCCGCATCCCGTTCCCGTATCTCGTTCCCGTATCCCGTTACCGAATCCCGTTCCCGTATCCCGTTCCCGTATCCCGTTCCCGTATCCTGTTCCCGTATCCCGTTCCCGTATCCCGTTCCCGTATCCCGTTCCCGTATCCCGTTCCCGTATCTCGTTCCCGTATCCGTTCCCGTATCCCGTTCCCGTATCCCGTTTCCGTATTCTGATCCCGTATACCATATCCCGTTCCCGTATACCTTAATCAGCTCCCGTATCCAGTTACCGTATCCCGTTCCCGTATCCCGCTCCCGTATCTCATTCCCGTATCTCGTACACCGTTCCGATATCTCCTTACCATATCTAGTTCTCGTATCTCATTCCCGTATCCTGTTCCCATATCTAGTTCCAGCATCCCTTTCTCGTACCCAGTTTCCGTATCTTGTTGCCGTATTTCGTTCCCATATCTTCTTACCGTATCTCGTTGCCGTATCGCAGTCTGCCAAAACATTCTGGCGGTTTAAATTCCTGAAATCTGTCAACCGACTTCAGCAAAATATCCTCGCGAGGGAGGTGCGACGTCAGCTAGTCATGCGCTCATGGATGAATTTGACTGAAGCAGTGTCAGTCTTGGGCAAAATTAAGCAATCGTATTGTGTGGTAGGATTACATAATATACATGCATTATAAATGACTCACGATAATATGTGAGCGGAATATTAGGTACTCGCCAGTGCTCGCGGATCTTGGCATGTTAGTAGACCTACCTACCACGAGCAACGAGCCGGACGTTACGTTATTGCGAGCGGGCGGCGCCGCCGGCGCCAGACTACGCAAGCAAACGAGCCGGACGTTACGTTATTGCGTGAGGGAGCTATCGCCGGCCGCCGGCCGGCGCCCGACTGGCGCATAGCGTCGGTAATCGTTTACGTTTGACTTCAGCATAAGTTCCCGTATCCTGTTCCCGTATCCTGTTCCCGTATTTCGTTCCAGCATCACTTTCTCGTACCCAATTTCCGTATCTTGTTGCCGTATTTCGCTCCCATATCTTCTTACCGTATCTCGTTCCCGTGTCGCAGTCTCTGCCAAAACATTTTAGCGGTTTACATGCCTGAAATATGTCAACCGGCTTCAACAAAATCTCCCCGGGAGGGAGGTGCGACGTCTGCTAGTCATGCGCTCATTGATGAATTTGACTGCGGCAGTGTCAGTCTTGGGCAAACTTAAACGATGCTATTTTATTCGACGCAATTATTTCGCAACGTTAGCGTCGGTAATCGTTTACGTTTGACTTCAGCATAAGTTACCTATGAGCGATTTACATAATATTTTGGGAGGATATAGATCAGCAAGAACGGCGCTATCCGTCTGTGTAAATTTGCCGGTCAAGTTTGTCCTCGTGTTGGGTGTTACGGCGGTGTGAAGCATTAATTGGTCCGAAAATATTGCATTTCAACTTCAACTCAAAAATATTAGTCACACAGCTTTGAGTAACACATATAATTTGAAGACGGTCGCTGCGCCTGCTAAATGGTGTCCGGTTCAGCCTTCTACGTCGAACGGTTTCCGAGCACCAATTTAAATCCTGAATATGCCAATTATATCATGAAAGTGGTCACAACTTTGCACGTGGCACGCACATCGCTCTGGACGACATTATATAGGCAAGGCCAATCGATTATCTATCACATAGTGTTGTTCGCATATCGCTGGGACTCTCGGTTGCCGAGCAGGCGGCCGGGGAACCGGGCGAAACTTGCCCATTTTTCGCGATTTCACAATGTCGCGTTTCCCATGTTAAACGAATGGCGCACGCGCGCACGCGCCGACACCGCACCGTCAGTCGGATCGTCACGAAAACTTGATACGACCTGTTGAATCACGAGTCCCAAAAGTGCTGAAAAAATCACCCTCATAACTCATCAGACGGCTGCACAGGAACCGATTTAGGGCGTCACCCCGGCGGCGGCGGCGGCGGCGGCGGCGGGTCATCTTTTAGGATTTATAATATATAATATAGAGATAGAGATAGTATTCCTTTTTTGTCACGGGCGTTAGTTTTTTTTTACAAACCCATTCGTGAGTTACACATATTCATACATGCATATACAACAGACACTTACAAATTGCGGCTCTGGCATATTTGTCATCCTCATGAAACACACTATTCATCTATAACCCACTATATCACTTTTTCCCAGTAGAGGATACATGCGTACTTACTCAGTTAATTTTACCACCCCTGGCAAAAATCCGTGGCGCTGTCCCTGGGTACACTTACAGCTTTTAGCTTCATGATTTTGTATGTTTTTTCAAGATTGATTGATTATTAAACATTATTATTATATAATTAGCAAATATATATAATAATACAATGGCTGCATTTTTCTACATAATAATCCGCCATTGACGGGGGGGACGCTCCCTGACGAACTTTCGCAATAACTCAAAAACCAAAAGCGCTATCATCGTGAAACTTTGGGTTCTCCCACATGAATTTTACGTTTTATTTGCAAAAAATGAAACAATTTTGTCCAAAATATTACGAGATATAGCGAACTTGGTGACGTCACTACACACGAGTTTCACGGAAAAATAAGCTCAAATTTAACAGATCCTACAACGGCTATATTTCCAACAAAATGCGAAAGAAAACGTCAAAAGATAGAAAATAACAAGGGCTACAAAATGGCTATCTCGGATTTTTAAAATATTGGTTTTTGACCCTTAAAAATTAATCAAACTGATTTGAAGAAGAAAAAAATCCCTGAAGACATTGAAGAACAAAACTGAATATATATTAGAGAACGACATATGGGCAATTCCCAAAAAAAATCGAAACAATATCACCATTTTTGACTGACTTTGTCTTCTAAAGTATGAGTACATAACTTATGAAGTTTTTTTAATGACCAGCTACGAGCAAATAAATATCACAATTGCATTCTTGAGGCAAAACTGGTCTAGAGACATGCCTTTTGATTTATGTTGATCAATTGGTTATTTTGACCTTATGTGACTTAACCTTGACCTGAGCGTGACAATACCTTCACTTAAATGACGTCAGGTGTTAAACTGACTCACTTTCGAATTGTACTTGTAAAATAATGCATAAAACATGTCGCATGACTTTCGTAGATATTTTGCGCCTAGTGACCTCCTGTGACCTAACCTTGACCTTTGCCAATAATCTCATTTTAGCTCATGCGGGATGTGTGTGTGTGTGTGTGTGTGTGTGTGTGTGTGTGTGTGTGTGTGTGTGTGTGTGTGTGTGTGTGTGTGTGTGTGTGTGTGTGTGTGTGTGTGCGTGCGTGCGTGCGTGCGTGCGTGCGTGCGTGCGTGCGTGCGTGCGTGCGTGCGTGCGTGCGTGCGTGCGTGCGTGCGTGCGTGCGTGCGTGCGTGCGTGCGTGCGTGCGTGCGTGCGTGCGTGCGTGCGCGCGTGTGTGTGTGTGTGTGTGTGTGTGTGTGTGTGTGTGTGTGTGTGTGTGTGTGTGTGTGTTACAATTGAGAGGACTGTGGGTGATCATGGTTGCAATCGAAGGCTTTGGATGGAAAGTATGGCCCATACACTCAACTACCTCGATTTTGATATTTGACCTGACCGTGACCTGACATGTGACCCCAATTTGAAACTTTCGAGTATTCTTTAGATGGACTCATCTCGTCTCTTCGCAGGTCCTGTGTGAGGTCAATGTAAAGCTAATTCAAAACATTTATCATATGCTATCCTAAATCACTCCAGCTAGACCCACTTTTCTCACAATGCTCACTTTGTATATATAATGGCGTTGAGTCTTCAGTGTAACCCTGAAATAACAGGTTTTTAACTCGCGCCGTGCCGGGGGGGGGGGCGTTTAGACGCCCCTAGGGTTTTTCGAGGATAGCAAAAAACGGCGGCGCGCAGCGCCGCTGTTTTTGGCACAGGTGTTGGGACTTCAATTACCCACATAGTGTCATTTGGTTTTACTTCGGTTCATCTCAGGCCAGTTCACGTGACCCCACCTCCCAAAAAAAAATCGGTCATACCACAGCCACAGTTTTTGGCCGATCGATTTCGTGCTTACAGGATTTCATAAGGTCAATGGCACCTACAATTCGTATATCTCGATTTTTGTGTATATCCGTGACCTAAGGTCGGGTCAATTTCGTAACCTCCCCATTATAGGTCAATGGGGAAATAATCAAATGCTTGCTATTCTTATGATACCAATTATATCAGCCCAATTCATTCTGGATCATGTTATGATAGTCGATTCTTGAATTTACAGGTGCAATTTTTGTTCAGTGACCCTTACATGGTCAGGTGAGGTCTTCCGAGGTCACCAACATTTGTTTGCCAATATCTTGCGACAAAATCAAGATAGAGAAGTGAAACTGGCACCAATGTGTTAAGTCTCGTCAATATTCGTCTCCCAATGTGCAACATGACCTAATTGGGTCACCACTTGACCTTGACCTGAGGTCAAATTTATAAGTTGACCTAACCTGGACATCATGCATATGATGTGAAGCGCATTGACGAGACAAACACGATGGCGTCAAATTTATTACCCTATCTGTATTAGCTAAAAAGATGTGTGAAAACTTTTGCTAAACAAAATCGCCTTTTTGACAATTGATGAACTCTGGAGCATAAATTATTGACCTGAGCTAAAATGTGAGGCCACCAAGTGCGAATGCATTGTTCAAGAGCTTTCAATTGTTTGTTTCCTCGTTTGTTGCTACCTATCATAGTTCCCTAGATATTTGGGAGTGAGAGTGTTCGAAGCGAAGTCCTGAAACTGGAAAATCTGACCTTTGATGACCTCTGGTGACCTCAATATTGACCTGAGAAAAAAAAATGTCTGAAATAGTTTCAAAATGCATTTTGACGAGGTTTCGAACGGTGTTTTCGTTTTTGTCTACGTCTGATAGGAGCTAGAGGGGGACGTCGAAACGCGAACCCTTTCCGGCACGGCGAAGGTGGCGGCGAGCACCGGCACGGCGCGGATTAAGAGAAGTTGCATTCATACGGCAAAACATAAAAAGCATACATCCATACACACGCACACGCACACGCACACGCACAAGCACACGCGCGCTCGCGCTCGCGCGCGCACACACATACATGCATGCATGCATGCATGCATACCTACCTACCTACCTACATACATACATACATACATACATACATACATACATACATACATACATACATACATACATACATACATACATACATACATACATACATACATACATACATACATACATGCATGCATGCATGCATGCATGCATACATACATACATACATACATACATACATACATACATACATACATACATACATACATACATACATACATACATACATACATACATACATACATACATACATACATACATACATACATACATACTTACATGCATACATACACATACACATACACATACACATACACATACACATACACATACACATACACATACACATACACATACACATACACATACACATACACATACACATACACATACACATACACATACACATACACATACACATACACATACACATACACATACACATACACATACACATACACATACACATACACATACACATACACATACACATACACATACACATACACATACACATACACATACACATACACATACACATACACACGCACACGCACACGCACGCACGCACATATTCATCCAGTCCCAGCTAAATGATGGCACAGTGCATGCCTAAAAGATGGGAGTCACGAGTTCCGGAGTTCCAGAGTTCCAGAGTTCCAAAGGTAATGAGTTGTAAAGTTCCACGATACTGTATATGAGGCGCCGCCTACCTGCCTCCGTCCTCACGCGCGGGGATCAGTGTCCTGACGAGAAGAACGGGAGCGAGGAGAAGAGTTGGTCTGAATATGAGAGGCAAGAGCTTGCGGTTCGCCGGTACCTCGTATTTTGTGAAGCAAACTAATAGAGTGCTGTTGGTAGAGCTCTATTTAGACTCCCTATCAGGTCCGCAATGGTGAGGCCCCTCGTGGTCCGACGGGGCCCCCTTGAGGTTGTGCCGCCCCTTCCGAAAATCCTGTGTGCGCGCCTAAATAGTATTATTCAAGATAGTTTCATGATTATCAACAAACACCACAATTTCCACCCAAGCAGGCCAAAGGTAGATTACTAGATCCAATATCAATAAATTTCCAACTTGCCTTTGTATCATTCTACTTACCTACCTATCAGTTATCACCTATAACTATGTTTGAGGTTCGACCAGCATTCTCCCCGAGCTGTAATATAAATATAAAATTTCTAGTAGCATGCGTTACCAAAACCCGAACATATTTCTTTTTAAAACTCACAAACTACTTATCCATGTCGCCTCCCGACGCATACTTCAACGCCAAATCTTGAACACAGATCAACATTTGACGTAAGCCAGCAACTGGCGTACGCCGGTCGCAGTCAGCTGTTTCTGCGAACGCCAGCCACACCAGCCAGCGTGCGTTACGGGGGGGGGGGGGGGCAGTTCACACCAAAAGCAATCAAATGTCGTACGACGTTCCTAGAAATTGACGTTGACGTATACGTTGTGACGTATGGCGTGTTCCGTATGAACTGGGCTTAAATATTAACCCGCGCGAAGCTGGGGTCTCCAGCCGAACGTGCGGCGCGGGGGGGGGGGGGGTAAATTGTACCCCCCACCCTTTCGTATCATCCGAACCAATGACCGTAGCAAGGCTGTGATCGAAAGCTCTCAGTGAGAAGAATCTAACGCATACCCGAAATTCTTAAAATAAGGTTACATGTCAGATCACGGTCAGGTCAAGTGTCAAAATGTAAGTATTTAGGTTTTTAGACTACTTTCCAGCCAAAGCCTTAGATTGCGACTATTGTCTCACAAAGTGTTCTCAAATGTATAATGCATCTCCCGCATAAGTAACAGTGAAATTGTAAGCAAAGGTCAAAGACAGGTCACAAAAGGCCACAGGTCTACGAAAACCATGCGACACATGTTTTATGGGTTATTTTACACGTATAATTCGATAGTAGCAGCCATTTGCACACCCTGACCCCATACAATTGCCCACAGGTCAAGGTCAGGTCACAATAAATAAAAAAATGAAATTGATTAATCTAAATAAACATGGCATTTTTCTAGAACAATTTTGTCTAAAATACAGTGGTGGCATATATTTGTCTGTATCTGGTCAGTAAAAGCCAAAAAACGCAATTTAAACAAATGACGTCATGAGTTACTTATACTTGCGAGCCATAAGTCAGTCAAAAATAAAGATATTGCTTTGAAATTTGGTTTTGGGAATCGTCCATAATCGGTTCTCTATTATATATTTCGTTTTTTTTTTTTTTTAATTGTGGAAATTTCTAAAAAAAAATGATTCATTTGTTATGGGTTAACGTAAATCCGAGATAACTATTTAGAGTATGTTATTTCCTTTCTGTTGGCGCTGTTTCTTTGCGATTTGCATCAAAACGCTATTTTCTACGATTTTTCAAACATTTAACGTTTTTGCACCAAAACTGACATGACGTCACTAAAACCTCATTATCTCCCACAATACTTCCACCAATTTCAATACAATGTTGTCAGCAGACGTATAATTGATGCGGCATAAGGCACCGAAACTTTCATTTCGATATCTGTCGTAGTTTTCAAGTTATTAAGAATATCCGGGAGGGGTGGGGGGGTAAAATTTACCCCCCCCCCCCCCCCCCCAGCAACGCACGGGTTAAAGACAGACGTTTCTACATGTCAATGCTCCCAGGTATGGTACGACTTATGTTGTCCTCGAGCGCGTGTTCAGAGGAAAGTAGTAAGCAGTATAATTGCTCCTTGTGTGTCTGACATTGATGTATGGATACGACGCGATATCATTTGGTCCAAAAATAAGCAAAAGCCGTCTTTTCAAGACTTGGAACAACTTGCAATCTTTCCAAACAAGGTTGTCTATTTGGCAGTGTCGTAGCATTGACAAATTGACCACACCTTAGTGTGTAATTTGATTGTGTTGGTGGACAAGGGCATTTCCATTGCAAATTATCGGTAAATATAAACTTTTTGACTGTTACATTGGCATAAGCGGTTCTGACATTACCAAAACCCACAACAAATTGTTCCTGTATCAATTATCGTTCATATTATTAAAATTTCCATCAGCCATCCACGAAACTCGTGCGGTTCCTCGGGAGTGAAATGACGTGATGTAATGCCAGTTTATCATTAGCCGTTCATGTAATGTTCTCATATCCCATTTATAAACTCCTTCCACGCTTTTCATACTCTGATTCGTGCAGAAAGCCCCTGAAGTGATTTCCATTATATTCTCAACATGTTGTGTATATTCCTGCATCAATGTAATGCAAACCCACGATACTTATGAGATTAAATATTAGACATTTGTATTATAATACAGAATTACATCTTTTCTTTTAATGCGTATTATGGTATTCAATCTTTTAGAGCGAAAAGGGAAAAGTGTCGTCGGTTGGTTCCTCCCTTGAACACCACTGATCGTTAACTTCTTTTGCAGGTCTCATTAAACTCAATAAATACCACAGCTACGCCTGCGCTGGACAAGAATGCGAGACTGGACACGTCAGACGTCGTCAGGGCCACATCGGTAGGCACGGGAGATATAATTATGAACGTGACGATTGTAAAACTGAGGGCAACAATAGACTACCTACCCATCGTGGCATCAACAGAGCCGGGAAATGCCACCGGTGTGACGACTGCGGGAAGATGTTTACCAGACAGGCCCATCTGGCCAGTCACCGCCGAATCCACACTGGTAAAAAGCCCTACAGATGTGATTACTGCGGGAAGAGGTTTACTCAAAAGGCCGATCTGAACTATCACTGCCGAATCCACACCGGGAAAGAGCCCTACAAATGTGACGACTGCGGGAAGATGTTTACTCGACAGGGCCATCTGACCCGTCATCGCCGAAGCCACACCGGCGAAAAGCCCTACAGATGTGACCACTGCGGGAAGATGTTTACTGAACAGGGCCTTCTGACCCGTCATCGCCGAAGCCACACCGGCGAAAAGCCCTACAGATGTGACGACTGCGGGAAGATGTTTACTCGACAGAGCGGTCTGACCGTCCACCGCCGAATCCACACCGGCATGAAGCCCTTCAAATGTGACGACTGTGGGACGACGTTTACTCGAAAGGACAGTCTGACCTGTCACGGTCGAATACACACAGGTGCAAAACCCTACAGATGTGATGCCTGCGGGAAGTTGTTTGTTCGACAGGCCCATCTGGACATCCACCAACGAATCCACACCGGCGAGAAGCCCTACAAATGTGATGAGTGCGGGAAAAGGTTTACCGGTAAGACCGATTTGGTACGTCATTGTCGGATACACACAGGCGAGAAGCCCTTCAAATGTGACGACTGCGGGAAGATGTTTACTGTACAGAGGACTCTGATTGTCCACCGCCGAATCCACACCGGCAAAAAGCCCTACAGATGTGACGAATGTGGGAAGATGTTTACTCGACCGTCCGATCTAACCCGTCACCGCCGAATCCACACCGGCAAAATGTCCTACAAATGTGACGACTGCGGGAAGATGTTTACTCGACAGGGCGATCTGATCGTCCACCGCCGAATCCACACCGGCGAAAAGCCCTACAGATGTGACGACTGCGGGAAGATGTTTACTCGACAGTCCAATCTGACCGTTCACCGCCGAATCCACACCGGCAAAAAGCCCTACTGATGTGATGACTGCGGGAAGATGTTTCCTCAACAGTCCCATCTGTCCGTCCACCAACGAATCCACACCGGCAAGACGCCCTACATATGTAATGAGTGCGGGAAAAGGTTTCCCGGTAAGGCCGATCTGGTCCGTCATTGTCGGATACACACAGGCGAGAAGCCCTTCAAATGTGACGACTGCGGGAAGATGTTTACTCAAAAGGGACATCTGAACTGTCACCGTCGGATGCACAAACACCGAGAGAGCGCTACAAGTGGGCCACGTGTGAAATGATATCACAAAGCCCAATATGATGAGTCGCTGCCGGATGGAGAAGCGCTAGAACTCCTTCAGATGTAACGAATGTAGAATTGTAGCAAGGCATAAATTAACACGCACTTGACCGGGGTATCACTTGAACAAGGCGGCATTCGAAAGCTCTCATTGAGATGCATCTAACAAATTGGCAGTCAAATACTGGAGATTTACGGATTGGGGTCCTATATGTCAAGGTCGGGTCAAAAGTCAAAATCGAGGAATTTTAGTTTATGGTCACTACTTCTCATCTAAAGCCTTTGATTGCGACTATCATCACCCAAAGTGCTCCCAATGGTATAATAAACATCCCGCATGAGCTAAAATGAGATTGTTGGAAAAGTTCAAGGTCAAGGTCAGCTCACAATGGTCACTATGCGCAGATGATTTTCGAAAGTCATGCGACACATGTTTTATGGATTATTTTACACGTATAATTCTATAGTGATAGTCATTTTACCATCTGAACTCATTTATGTTAAGTTAGTGTCAAGCTCAGGTCAAGTGCAATTCAAATATGGTCAAAATGTTTAAATGGATAAATCCAGTGTGGCCAAATTCATTTTGAGTTAGGGGGTAGGAGGTAAAAAATAGAAACGATAGAATGTGGGGTGTAGAATGCAAAAATAAACATAATGTAGGGTGTAGGATTACAAAAAGAAGATCGAATGTGGGGTGTAGGATGACAAAACCGATAGAAGGATGTCAATTCTTGGATATGATTTATGACACGATGTTGTATAAACGATGTATCGCTGAATAATGTACAGTACATTACAGGGCCCAATCCCTACCGCCTACGTCTAACATCCCTTGTTCATTTGGTTCCCGTTTCCTTTCTAGATCGTTCTCACTTCAGTCCTGAGTCGTGTGTCCTGCAGGACCGCGATCCTCCCAAACCAAACTTTTGTTCTCGACCGCCGATGGGCAACAGATCGACGACATAGCTTGAGCCGCACCTCGACCAGCAGTTCGCACTGAGATTAGATCGAAAACGTCCTGTTCCTGGCACCAGCCTGCCCCTCAGTCGCCGTTATTCTTCTTTCGTCCGCCCTCAAGCCTCCATCATCCAGCAATAAATTAATTTGCATCGGATGCCCTGCCTGTTATTTCCATAGCACATACGCTATGTATTCTTAGGGAAATGATGTTTCGTTTGCATTCAGTCAGAGATGTGTGGTTTGGGAGGAGAAACAAAAGTGTGGTTTGGGAGGATCGCGGTCCTGCAGGAGACACGACTCAGGACTGAAGTGAGAACGATCTGGAAAGGAAACGGAAACGAAATGAACAAGGGATGTTAATTTCCGCGGTGAAATTACTGTTTTGGTGATGTTCGACAACTCAAAATGTTTTGACGTCATCCCTCACCAAAAGTTCTTGGAAAAGCTCCAGCTTTATGGCGTGGACACGGCTTGGTTTGCCGACTAACTGGCGAACCACACAGCAGGTGCGAGTGCGAGGAGCCGACGGCAACTCGATCCTGTTCCTGCCTCGGGAGAACAACTTGGGCGTTTTCCAGGGAGGGAGTCTGACCTGCGTGCTGTTTATGCTCTTTGCATGCGACCTGAGTTTACATGTTCCGGACGGCGTCACGACTGTGCAGTTCGCGGACGACTCACATATTCTTATTACGGGGAAAAACAATTTGCCGATCATCATTTATCTCATGGAAGAGACCCTCGAATCTGTCTTCCAATGGTCTGGCTACAATGACATGAAGATCAATGCCGCTAAAACTCAGATGATTGTGTTTGGGATTCCCGCTATGCTGAAGAGCCTCCCGACAGTCACACTTCGATTTAACTCGTCATATGTCACCGAGTCACCCACTGTTAAGAACTAAGGCCTACACATAGACCGTAACCTGAACTATAAGGTGCACATTGAGGCATTGACCTCCAGGTGCACAGGGATTTTGATCGCCCTGAGCCATGCTCGGCGTGCGCTGCCATCAGGCACCATGAAAATCATAGTGCAAGTCCTCGCTTTGTCAGTGGTGCGCTACTGTTTGAGCGTGTATGGTTCCTGCTGTGCTACCCAAATTCACCGGGTACAAAAAAAGTCGTCAACTTTTGCGCGCGAGCAGTCAACGGCCGCAGACGCAGCGACCACGCCTCAGACGCTATCGTGCAGCTCGGCTGGCTACGTGCGACTGAGCTGGTTGAGTACCATACGGTATCTGCAGTCCAACGAGCCATGACAACCGGCAACCCTGAGCACATAGCAGACACCATTGGACCGCGTGCCCACGATCTGCACGACCACAACACCAGGCACGCCGGTCGCGTCACACTACCGCGTATCCGAACAGAAGCCGGCAGGCGCAGACTGTAGCAGGGACGTCAACATGCTGGACAAACTGCGTCTTGATCCAACATGTGGACCATCGTTCCGTGCCGTGCTGAAAGAAGCAATATTGTACAGTCGCGACTGAAGTGTTGTACTCATCTTACATGCATGCATCTACATTGCGCGGACTGCTGAATATGTTCGGCTTAGGCGATTGCCATACCCTTTTAACTGTCGTTGTTTTAATTTCATTTGACGTGTCTGGTGAAAAGCCACCGCAAAGATGTAGATCCATGACAAATACATCTGCATCTGCATGTGTTTATATTTATAGATCAAGCTACATGTACGCGTCAGTTGTCCGATGTCCCAGACACCACTGGTCCCACGCATGCTTTCGAAACCAATTGGGTGCGAATTGGAAAAAGGTGCCGAAAGAGGCTAGTGTTTACATTTTCATGTTCAACCATCATCACCGGCGCCCGAACGAGATGTCGACTGCCGACAGCACTCATGCATGTCGGCAGCAGAACACGATATAAAAACTACTGGTAGATGGCGCTATAAATAGCTGCTGTAATAAGTAGGTAGCGCTACTGTAGGAAAGGGTAGCTGCTGATGATGCAATGCTTTTGATATTTGCGCAGTGGGCACTGTCACACGAACTACTTGGTGATACACCGCCCACGGCCAATAGCAGGAGAATATCACCAGGTGCCAATACAACATCAGACTGATCAAGCTATACAAATCATTCTAACACTTATACCTACAACAGCTCTAATGGAGAGAAACAAGACTCTGTCTCCGATGAGTCCGGTTGCCTGAGCCAGCAACATGGATGCATTGGCGCAAGCAACATTTTTCTGCTCGGAGGTGGCGGTAGGTGACCGGTGGTAAGCATGTCTGACATGTTAACTACGTAAGAAAACATATGTCACCAGGAATAGAGAAACTACAGTATGCAAAATATGCATATTTGGTGTCGGGCCAAATCTACGGACTATATTATAAACAGACTACATTTATTTCACACCCTAAAAGTAAGTAGATACACTGGCAGCCGCAGGGCGGGCACGGGGGCCGGGCCATGCCCCCCTTGTCATTCAAAGGGGGCCAACGTATCTTTTGCCCCCCCCCCCTTTGCTCGATGAATCGTAATGGTAAAAATTGCCTTTGGAGCAGTCATAATCCAGCTTTCGACAATACAAAAACTGGAAGAATTGCGCGCCGCTTCGCGGCTCTAGTTGTTGATTGTCGAGGTGGGGACCTGGGCAAGTCACGAGATATTTCCGAAGGCACATCCCTGAAGACAGTGCACACTCAAGATATAATGCCTTAAACGTATATTCAGTGTCTGCGAGTGAGAGGTCAGATCACAGCTGCCGCTGCCATGTCGCACCCGGCGCTACAAGGTCGCAGCTACCGCTGACAGGTCGCAGCTACCGCTACCAGGTCGCAGCTACCGCTACAAGGTCGCAGCCACCGCTGCCATGTCGGTCGCACTCGGCGCTACAAAGTCGCAGCTACCGCTGACAGGTCGCAGCTACCACCGCCAGGTCGCAGCTACCGCTGACAGGTCGCAGCTACCGCTACAAGGTCGCAGCCACCGCTGCCAGGTCGCAGCTACCGCTACAAGGTCGCAGCTACCGCTGACAGGTCGCAGCCACCGCTGCCAGGTCGCAGCTACCGCTGCAAGGACGCAGCTACCGCTACAAGGTCGCAGCTACCGCTGACAGGTCGCAGTCACCGCTGCCAGGTCCGCCTGCCGCTGCCAGGTCCACCTGTGGCTGCCAGGTCCGCCTGTCGCTGCCAGGTCCGCCTGCCGCTGCCAGGTCCGCCGTCATCGCAATCGCTCAAGGTGATCTATGAGCTCGGAAAGCATATAAGTCACATGTCGCAGCACAGTCACATTTACCGTTCACAGGCAGATTGGTTAGATGAACATCTTTGAAATTGAGCGAGGTTTCAATAATCACTTTGTATCGTTCAGTACGGCTCACAACACTTCAAAGTGAGCACAAAGTATAATACACGCCCTGCTAAGGTAGCAGTTATTTTCTTTCAAACAAGTAATATCGATACGACAATGTCATTCATATTTCCGTCATCGATAACGCATGTATTAGATAAAGCTATTACAGGTAACACAATTCAAATCATAAATAATCGTCCATCGATGAATTTGCCGTCGTGACAAATTTCCGTCGTTACAGTCACAAACACAGTGAGTTGTCCACACAATACTTTTAGTAGAATAATACTATGTGTTGATACAGGTCGACAACATGGACATTACGTTCGACGTTAATATATTGAAGAGTTTTGTCTGCGTACTCGTGGATTCGCCCTTGCTCGGAGGCCAGTAACAGCTAGCTGACCTTTGCCGCCTGCAGCAGCTCGCTGGGCAGCCGATATAACGACCGGTGGACGTTTATGTTGTGCCCAAGGTGGTTGGCCACCCACTCTAGTTGTTGGTCATCAAGGTTGGTCATCAAGAGACTTGGGTGACAGCGACAGACTTGACAGACATACTTGGGTGTAGGATTTAGGTGACTTGGTCGCGGCCACGGGTGAGGCCGTCCTGCTGCCGCCTTTCCTCAGCCATTGACGACGTTCCTGTGGGAGAGCCCGGGTCAAGAATACGGTCAGGACAACACGGTCTGGCGTGATTACGGTCTGGAGTCGCTGGTGTTTCTCATATACTACGGAAGGACTAGCGAGCGCGAGGCGCTCGCTCGTCCTTCCGTGGTATATGGGAACCATCTGAATATGAGCCGTCCGTTTCGGCCAGTGACAACGCGTTTGAGCTCATCTCTGCAACCGCACGTCCGATTGACAAACGGGCTTCTTTGCTGAGCAACCCCATCCAACCTACCCTGTTTGAGACCAGTTCCGCCTCACGTGGGTGACCACCACTGCACGTGGCGCGTGCGCGTGATGAAAGTTGAAAGGTGTTTTTTTTTCTCGCAAAACTCCGCAACGGCTGAACAGATTGTGAGCAAATTTGGTGTGTAGTTAGGGACCTCTCAGGCCGCCACTTTCCCACAAGTCAGGGGTGTCTGCACAAGTGTCTGCACATGCGCACGTGCACACCCCTATGCCATATCTCAGGAACGGCTGAGCCGATTGTGTTCAAATTTGGTGTGTGGTTGGGGATCTCTCAGCCACCACTTTCCCAAGTCAGGAATAGGATGCCCTGCACGGGCGCACGTGTACATCCCTATTATATATCTCATTAACAGCTGAGCCGATTGTGTTCGAATTTGTGTGTGGTTAGAGACCTCTCAGCCGCCGCCTTCCCACAAAACAAGGGTGGGGGTGCCCCTACACGTGCACACGTGCACAACCAAATTCTATATATCAGGAAAAGCTGAGCCGATTGTGTTCAATTTTGGTGTGCGGTTAGGGGACTTCTCAGCCGCACCTTTCCCACAAGTCAGGGTGGGGCGCCTCTGCACGTGCACAAGTGCGCAACCTTTGTGTACCTCAGAAACTACTTACCCGATCGAGTTGAATTCACCATCACTTTACTCTTTTTCGCGCTAGCCTCGTTCATCGCCAACTACGGCGCCTTACTGGTAGTAGGGAGCATATTGAAGCACAAGGGTTTGCCTGGTCCAGGGCGACACCGCTGGACGACGCGCTCCTCGGACGGCGGAGCTGGAGGACCCTCCTCTGTACCGGGGAGGCTGGATGGACCCTCCCCTGTACCGGAGAGACAGGACGGATCCTCAATCTGTGCTGGGTAGGCTGGACGGACCTTCCGCTGTGCTGGGACACTGGACGGACCCTCCTCTGTACCGCGGAGGCTGGACGGACCTTCCCCTGTACCGGAGAGACAGGACGGACCCTCATCTGTGCTGGGACTCTGGAGGGACCCTCCTCTGTGCCGGGGAGGCTGGACGGACCTTCCCCTGTACCGGAGAGACGGGACGGACCCTCATCTGTGCTGGAGAGGCTGGACGGACCCTCCTCTGTACCGGAGGGACAGGACGGACCCTCCTCTGTACCGGGGAGGCTGGACGGACCCTCCTCTGTGCCGGGGAGGCTGGACGGACCTTCCGCTGTGCCAGGGAGGCTGGGCGGACCCGAAATTTTGGTCGAAATTTGGTTAAAAAAAAAAAAATATATATATTATATTATATATATCTAACTATATAACTATATAACCATATATATATATATTAACTATATATATATATATATATATATATATATATATATATATATATATATATATATATATATATATATTATATATAAATATATATATATATATATATATATATATATATATATATATATTTATATATATATATATATATATATATATATATATATATATATATATATATATATAATATTATATATATATATATATATATATATATATATATATAATATATATATATATATATATATATATATATATATATACATATATATATAATATATATATATATATATATATATATATATATATATATATATAAATATATATATATATATATATATATATATATATATATATATATATATATATATATATATATATATATATATATATTATATATATATATATATATATATATATATATATATATATATATATATATATATATATATATATATATATATATATATATATATATATATATATATATATATATATATATATATATATATATATATATATATATAACTATATATATATATATATATAACTATATATATATATATATATATATAACTATATATATATATATATATAACTATATATAACTATATATAACTATATATAACTATATATAACTATATAAAACTATATATATAAAACTATATGTAACTATATATATAACTATATGTATAACTATATATATATATAACTATATATATATAACTATATATATAACCAGGGGCGTCGCCACAGGGGGGACGGGGGGACACCGCCCCCCCCCCCCCAGCCGTTAGGCTGGGGGGGGGGGGGGGGATTATCCCCTCCAGTTTTGGACAGTCTCCCCAGGCATTTATCTGCACTTCACTCGGAAACAATGCATTTTGTCAATATCGTAGGCGTTTGGAAAAGCATGTGCTCGGCCTTTTTCCCCTTTTGACTTTTTCCCCCTTTTGCAGGGAATTTGGCAGCAATTTAAACAGCGTTTCGACAGCAGAAGACATGAGGCATGGCGCGAAATGAGCTCTGTTGGTTGTTTACGGCACACTTTGTGT
>JAXIVJ010010066.1:0-22500 GCA_036785665.1 Chirona hameri
GAAAAAATTCAAAGCAAGAATCAAAGCAATATGATACACTGCTATCGCATGCATCGATTTACTGCTCGTAAAACAAACGGCTAACCCCCTGATCACGAACCACGACTACCCTCTTGGTAAAGTTTCCATCTCCTCTCTTCATCAGCCGTCCGGGGCCGCCCTTGACTGTCCAAATCACATATTTTAGCACCAGTTGCGGCACTTAGAAGGATACAAAAGGGTACGGACTGATATTGCAAATACATAGGTAGAGATAGCCAACGTTTTGAAGAAAAAAATTGTCAAGGTTTCTTTTTCTGAAATAGGGGCACCCTCAAAATATAGGGGACCAAATCCGTTGAGTTTTCAGATTTGGGTATAGGTAGGCCTGAGGGGCACCACTGCAATTGATGACCCCTCCCTTGAATATGTTTTGGATCCGCCCCTGCTGTGCTCCTTATGTTTGCTGTGCAGGCACATATACACAGGTGTAACAACGTTACCTCTATGGTTTCCACTGAGGTCACGACCTTTCAGAGGCCAACATAATTCACCTGACCTCTGATGACCTATGACTTATTGACCTCCAGTGCCTACTTAATATTTTGATGCACTGATTCGAATTTCACATTCATTTTAAACAAATATGGGTTACAATGAGGTTATTATCTATAACAGGTCAACCAAGGTCACTGATCTCATATGACCTTTTACTCTTTGGCAGGAAATAAAGGTCAACTGATACCTGTAGGTGTAATGTATCGAACGTATTCTACTGACATCAAAGAACGTTTTGGTTTTTAGAGCACGGTTCTCGCATGAATAGTCGACACAAACCAAGATTTTGGTGATTGTCGGGCTATTGACTCCTCCCCTCAGAGGTCACCAAATGACCCAGGACCTTAACCCTCCCTGTGCCGGTGTCCGGCAACACCTTCACCGTGCCGGAGGGGGGGGGGGGTCTCGACACCCCCATGCTACCCTCACGTTAACTTCTCCTGACCCCTGTTATCAGTGGCGCAGGCAGGGGGGGTCAAAGGGGTCAGCTGAACCCCCGCAAAATTGATGAGGGGGCACGCATCAAAAGGACCCGTATTCTGACCCATATTTGGCAGGTCTTATTAAGGCCTGATCGAGGCAGAGGCCCCGGTGCTGGCAAAAGCGTGATTTGTGGCCCGGTCAGGACGAGGGCCCAGTCCTGGCAATATTCTTGATGCGGGCCCGTTTCTGGTAGGGGCTCGGCAGGGGCGGATCCAGGATTTTGTTTTCGAAGGGGGGGGGGGGGGGGGCGGCGGCAGGGCATAGGGGCGCATTTTTCCGGGAAACAGGGGCAAATTTGTCAGGGAACAGGGGCGCATTTTCCGGGAAATTGGGGCGCCGTATCTTCAACGTGAGGGACGGATCTTGGATTTGTCCGATGGGGCTGCATTTTCGCCGTCAAGGGGGCACATGGGCCTACAGTGGCGCCAAATGTTAATTAATAACAACAACAATCCTGAAAAAAAAATCACATTTCCCTACACCTACTCATTAGTAGTTTGTCTTTTCTAAAAATATAAACTTTAAAAAGCGATAATGATTTTTTTTAAGTACTCTCAAATGTAGGGTATGCCGTTCGTCAAGTAGCACGTATATTCGAAGGCGATCATGGATGTGCTAGCCCTAGGTCTGTCACGGCGAGGTCAACGCACCTCCTCATCTCTCCTCTCAACTCTCACACACAAAACACGCACAAACAAATCTCACACTCACCTCCGAACGTCTCACGTAAGCACGCGTCACCTCCCACCCTCCAAGCGACTTCCTCTAACCCGATTCACACGCCGACCCAATCCCCTTCCACCCCCCATCCCTCTCCCTCTCTCTCTCTCTCTCACTCTCTCTCACTTCTCTCTCTCTTCTCTCTCTCATCTCTCTCTCTCTCTCTCCTCTCTCTCTCTCTCTCTTCTCTCTCTCACTCTCTCTCATCTCTCTCTCTCCTCTCTCTCTCTCTCTCTCTCTCCTCTCTCTCTCTCTCTCTCTCTCCTCTCTCTCTCTCTCCTCTCTCATCTCTCATCTCTCTCTCTCTCTCTCTCTCTCTCTCTCTCTCTCTCTCTCTCTCTCTCTTCTCTCTCTCTCTCCTCTCTCTCTCTCTCTCTCTCTCTCTCTCTCTCTCTCTCTCTCTCCTCTCTCTCTCTCTCTCTCTCTCTCTCTCTCTCTCTCTCTCTCTCTCTCTCTCTCTCTCTCTCTCTCTCTCCTCTCTCTCTCTCTCTCTCCTCCTCTCTCTCCTCTCTCTCTCTCTCTCTCTCTCTCTCTCTCTCTCTCTCTCTCTCTCTCTCTCTCTCTCTCTCTCTCTCTCTCTCTCTCTCTCTCTCTCTCTCTCTCTCTCTCTCTCTCTCATTCTCTCTCTCTCTCTCTCTCTCTCTCTCTTCTCTCTCTCTCATCTCTCCTCATCTCTCTCTCTCTCCTCTCTCTCTCTCTCTCTCTCTCTCTCTCTCTCTCTCTCCTCTTCTCTCTCTCTCTCTCTATCTCTCTCTCTCTCTTTCCTCTCTCTCTCTCTCTCTCTCTCCTCATCTCTCTCTCTCTCTCTCTCTCTCTCTCTCTCTCGCTCTCTCTCTCTCTCTCTCTCTCTCTCTCTCTCTCTCTCTCTCTCTCTCTCTCTATCTCTCTCTCTCTTTCCTCTCTCTCTCTCTCTCTCTCTCTCTCTCTCTCTCTCTCTCTCTCTCTCTCTCTCTCTCTCTCTCTCTCTCTCTCTCTCTCTCTCTCTCTCTCCTCCTCTCTCCTCTCTCTCTTTCTCTCTCTCTCTCTCTGGCCTGCCGAAATATACACCTTCTCTCTACCCTGCCGAAATCCCCCCCCCCCTCCTCTGACCTGCCGAAATCTACCAAGCTCCCTCTATGTCCTGCTGCAACCCACCAATCCATCTTTCCGGCCAGTCAATATTATCTCATCTCTTTAATTAGTTTACCTAAATCCGCCTGCTGCTCATTTTCGGTCTGCCGAAATCCGCCCGACCCTTTCCCGGTCTACCGAAATGCGCACTGTCTCTGACTACAAAACATATATTCACTCGGTCCTCTCTCGGTCTGTTTCTCCACTACATTAGCACGATCGACACAAGAGGCTTCTTTGCTCAGAAGTCAGAGGTGCCTCAGTTTAAAGACACCATGATCGCAAGGCCTTCTCCCGGCTTCCGAGGCAGCTCCGCGTCAATAGTTCAGACCTTTATATCCAAGAACTTTGAATCTGGTGCGTCGCCAACAGGGGGCCCTGGGGTCTGGGAGACGGGCCACGTCAGGATTCGCTCCGACCGGTGTCCCCCCCCCCCCCCCCCCACGGTTCGCATGATTTCAACTTTAGCCTATGGAGTTACCCCCTCCAAGCCTCTGGCTTCCCCCACTCAAAATTGTGTGCGACGCCACTGGTTTTAACCCATTGCCAAACACATGTATTCGATCACTGTCAGCATCACTGTCAACCACCAGAATAGCCTACCGATGCTTTCTACTAGACCTGGTCAAGCGGCGTCTGATGGAAGTGGTCGGCTTGATGGAACTTGGTCGTTTGATGGGTCCACAGTCAACCTGAGCGGGTCCTCGGTCGGCTTGAGAGGGCCTCGATCAGCCTGAAGGAGAACTCGATAGGCTGAGCGGGCTCCCTGAGTGGCCGTTAGATGGTATAAGCTCTTTCAGATATGTCTAGGCTGACGGAAACACCCTTGCCATGCCCTGACTCCTGAGCGGACCAGGGCTGGTCTGAGAGGGCGATTGTCGGGACTGAGAGGGCCTCGCACCTCCGGCGGTCACTGGCGGTGGGCGCTGTCATTGCCGACGGGGTGCCGTCACTGGCCGAAGGGGCATCGTCACTGGTCACAGGGCTGCCGTCACTGGCCGCTAGAGTACCATCACTGGCAGGAGGAGTACCATCACTGGTTAGATAGGCACCGTCACTAGCCGACGGGGGCGCTGTTAGTGGCCAGAGGGACGCCGTCACTGGCCAGAGGGACACGTCACTGGTCAGAGGGACGCGTCACTGACCAGAGGGGCGCTGTTACTGGCCGAAGGGGCACCATCATTGGCTGGAGGGGCGCAGTCAATGACCGGAGGGACAGTCGTCATTTTCGGTGGGGCGCCGTCATTAGCCAGAGAGGCGCCGTCACTGGTCAGAGGGCGCCGTCACTAGCCAGAGGGCGCCGTCACTAGCCAGTGGGCGCGTCAATGGCCAGAGGGGCGCACGTCATTAGCCGAAGGTCACTCGGCCGAAGGGACGCCGCCGTCGCTGGCCGAAGGGGCGCCGTCACTGGCCGAAGGGGCGCCGTCACTGGCCAGAGGGGCGCCGTCATTAACGGGGCGACGCCACTGACCGGGGGGGGGGGGGGTGACATCACCTGGCCATAGGGCGGCATATGGCTAAGGGGCGCAACATGGCTAAGGGCGGCATCTGATGAGGGCGGCATCTGATTCTGAGGGTGGTGCCTCGCCAGAGGCGATACGTAACCTGAGGGCGGGACTTGGCCTGAGGGCGGCACCTGTACTGAGGGTGGTGCATGGCCAAGGGCGGCTCCTGGTCTAAGTGCAGCAAACTTCAGATATCGAACCCCGTAAGCAGGCCTATTACAGCGCCTTCGGCGCCGAAAACTGGTCTGCTTACGAGGCCCTTCCGCGCCTTCGGCGCGGAGGGGGCGCCCTGCGCCTTGGGCGCACCCCGCCGCCCCCTATATCCGCCCCTGGGCCCGGTCTTGGTCATGCCCGATCGAGGCAGGGACCCGGTGTTGGCAGAGACGTGGCATGGGGCCCGATCAGGACGAGGGCCCGGTCACAACAGGGCCCGGTCCTTGTATATTCTTGATACGGGTCCCTTTCTGGTAGGGACCCGGTCTTGGTCAGGTCTGATCGAGGCAGGGGCCCGCTGCTGGCAAAGGCGTGATATTGGGCCCGGTCAGGACGAGGGCCCGTACACAACAGGGTCCACTCCTGGTAAATTATTTGATACAGGCCCCATCCAGATAGCGGCCCGTTCCTGGTAGAGGCCCGATCGAGGCAGGGGCCCGTTGCTGGCAGAAGCGTGATATGGGGCCTGGTCAGGACGAGGACCCGGTCACAACAGCGCCCGGTCCTTGCAAATTATTGATACGGGCCCGTTCCTGTTAGGGGCCCGGTCTTGATCAGTCCCGATCGAGGCAGGGACCCAGTGCTAGCAAAGGCGTGATATGGGGCCCGGTTAGGACGAAAGCCTGGTCGCAACGGGGTTCAGTCCTTGTAGATTATTGATACGGGCCCGTTCCTGGTAGGGTCCGATTTGGTCAGGCCCGATCGAGGCAGGGGACCGGTGCTAGCAAAGGCGTGATATGGGGCCCAGTCAGGTCAAGTATCTTGTTAAACCTAGTGGCTAAAGGCCAGAGCAAACATGAACTAAACTTATCCCTTCACAACTGATAAATCTGCGTTTTTTCCCATAGGGTTTCAATGAATAGGTCACGATTATAACTTGACCTTAGGTCACCAATATAGAAAATCCGAGATATTGTAGTCCCTAATGACCTCATGACGTGCCATGAGTTTCATGTCACTCGATTAACCACTGTGCCGGCGGTGCTACCTAGAAGTTGTTTGGTGGTCATGTGATTTGACCTGACCTGGTGACCTGACCTAACCTGGTCGGGACCCATTTGTTTTTCCAAAACTTGACTTAGCTATTCATTTCAAGTTGCTGAAAGTTTCAAGTCGATATCTCGGCGTTTTCTGATTAAGGCGAACAAAAGTGGGGGCGACTCCTCCCTCCCTCCAAGTGGCTCCAGGGTTAATTCCTATTCCGTTCGCGAACGTAGCCTAGCGTAATTATACGGGACTTTGACGTCCAAAGGCTGGGATTTTGAAACCTGTAGAGGACATGAATCCGGGAGGTTAGAAAGAAAAAAAGCGACATAATTTGGCGAATTTCTCAAATTGCCTCAATTTCCGAATAGATAATTAATTCATCCCTAGATAATATGAAGTCCCGTGTAAACGTACCAGTTACCCCAGTTTATTCGAAAAAGATCCACGTACCTAAATAATCGTGGCTTTTCACCCTGTCACGTCATATTTCTAAAATAGTGGGGACAACACTAAGGTTGAGGAGCAAAATACTTAAACAGGCATACTAAAATACACTCAAAAGCACAGACACAAACACTAAGACAAGATAGACATTGGCAGATCTGCACTCCCATCTAAATATCAGGTACCATCAGCTCTCATGGCAGCCTTCAAAGTGGTACGAAAGCTGGGGCCGGTAGGATCCAGACGTGTGTTCAGTAGAGAAACACCACGGTAGCCTACGTCGGCCGGACTCGGTGCGTATGCGTGGCAACGTCCAGTTTCTAGCACGACGCGTGTCATGTTCATGGACATCAATGGCACGCGGACCGATTGTATGACTCAGGCATGCAGGCTCCTGATTCAAGATAACACGCTGCACAGCACATATCGTGTGAAAATCTATGAGTTGCTCTGCCGTAAGCCATCCTAACAGTCTAATCGCATCCGATACATGTTCATTGCGTCGCCTACCGGTTACTACTCGGGCACAAAAATTAACAATTTTCTGGATTCTTCGCACTTGGTTGGTTCCACACGATCCATAAACAGACAAACAGTATCTTACGACGGACAGTACAAGCGATTCCACTATGACCTTCAGTGCTCGGCCGGGCATAACATGACGAGCATGACTAAGCGTGATAAATAAGCCTGTGCATTTTTTAGTAATGGTTTCGATGTGTTTTAAAATTTAGTGATCTGTCGACTACTAGCCCTAAGTTTTCTTTACCGCGCGTGATTCAGCCAGTGGTGCCGTTAAAATTTAGCGAGACTGGGGGAAGGTCACGGAGCATTGCCGGAGTGCCAAGGACGATCATCTGGGTTTTCTGGGCATTAACTTGCATGCAGTTCGAGCAAAACCAAAGGAACAAAGCCGCAAGTGCAGTTTCCATGCGCTCAATGAGGCTCGGCAAGTCCCGCTTATTGCCGCTAACCAATATCTGCGTATCGTCTGCATACTGAATTATGCTAACTCCCTCACCGACACACAGGCTCAGGTCATTGGCGTACAGCAGGTAGAGGGTGCAGGACAGGGTTTCTATCTACACTACAATTTGCGCATAAGCATCTCAAACATCTATGTCCTGCGCATAAGCATCTCAAACATCTATGTCCTGCGCATAAGCATCTCAAACATCTATGTCCTGCGCATAAGCATCTCAAACATCTATGTCCTGCGCATAAGCATCTCAAACATCTATGTCCTGCGCATAAGCATCTCAAACATCTATGTCCTGCGCATAAGCATCTCAAACATCTATGTCCTGCGCATAAGCATCTCAAACATCTATGTCCTGCGCATAAGCATCTCAAACATCTATGTCCTGCGCACGTCTGTTCCTTCTCCACGGTGTTCGAAAGAACACCTTCTGGAGAACACTTGCCAGCATCATGGAACGATCGACCTGGAATGATATGGGGAGGGGGAGGGGAGGGTCAACAGGGTATTTATGTGCAACCACATGATCGTTGACGACGTCTTTACGGATGCATTGCGATAACATGAGGAAAATGGTACAGACATTCGACATAAGCTGATGTATTTTAAATCTAACCTGCGACGATCACGAACTCATTAACGATTACGAGACAACTAACTCTGAGGCGCGCAATGGTAACCACCCAACAGTCACCACCCATCGCGAAGCTAGGACGAATACATGACCTTTAACTGAGCTTGATGTTTGAAATTGTTAACTGTCAGGTGAAAATGACGACCAGGCGGCTATTGTCATCTAAATTCTTCTCAAAAAGTGTATTTCATGGAGGACCTCCTAGCCCTACAGCGGAAATAATAAAACAAACTAGTGATTACAAGCATGGCATTAGTCAGACGTAGACTTGGTTACTACAACAGATATTTGTCTACCATTGGAAGATAATCGTCATAGAATCAAGAAAATACCTGGACTTACCAAACACCTTTGCAGGGAGGACGTTAAAGGGACTGTCCCACCTTTTTGAAAGTGGTCGAATCACACTTAATTGTATGTCTACATGTCAGGCAAGGTCAGTTGAACATGTTCGTGAACTTCTATCGTAAAAGAATTGTTTATCTTGGAAGATATTCAACTTAGAAGTTTTACGCGGAAAGTTGGGTTGGTGACGTCATGTGATTTTTAAAAATAATAACAGGGAAATCCTTTGTGCTGCCAAATGTATGGCACAATTTTTTGTCGACATCTATTGCGCAGAAAAAGCGAACCACCCGTGTCTAAGAGTAGTACAGTAGTACCGCAGTGCCGCAGCGCCTGGCGTAAATCAGTTGTCCGATGTATTTACGCGTGTCTAGATTGGCTTAGATTGCGAACCACCCGGGGATCGAGAAATGAAAGACGGAAATATTTCAAGGCTGACCTTAAAACAAGTCGACTATCATTACCAGTTGGGTAAAGATATACGACGCTGTCGGTTTAGAAGCCCTATTCAAATACACGTGGGCCTTATTTTTTACAGATGTCAAAATCAAACTCGAATATCTTTTTGATTAGATCATTTTGGTCGTTTTGACTGCTACCATACTTAATTTCAATGCCAAGCCATCACAATGGCTATCTCAACTCAAATTTAATGTTAAGGTGGGATAGTCCCTTTAAGGTAACACTGGATGGAGGACAACGGGGTGATCACTAGGATGCGTACAAATTATGCACGTACCAGGTCGCTTTTGTAGGAGTGGAAGACGAACAACCCGTGAAGCAGTCGAATCGTTGTCCGTGGTTGGTGGGACTGAAAAGAAGAAAAAAATGCGATGTGCTCAGATAATTCAAGGGAATTGCATAGCATTGACGTGGGATTGGCAAATACAACTTGGGAACCATGGTTTGGCCAGGAGCAGATCCAGTCGAAAAATAACGAGAAACGGGTGATGGAGAGAGGACATAAAAGGAGATGTTTGTGATTTTTCACGGATTTTTCATTTGCAATTTTTCATTTGTCACATTTCATGTGACTGATATCATAAGTGGGCTCTGGGCCTGAGATTGTTTTGCTGATAATATACAATATACAATGCATATATTATCACTAACCAATGTTTTTGCTTACATTGGATAACTGGATATTCTGACAACTACAAGACATTACAGGAAATAGTTCACCTTCAACATTAGTTTTAAACTGAGATAGCAGTTTTGTAGCCCGTGTTGGGAAACCCCTATCTGCGAGTTGTCTTGACTGAAAAGACTCTCCAACCGAATATATCAAAAAACCGTATAATCACAAACAAGTGTTTACCTGCGGAGGAGCTGCAGCTGGAAGTCTCTAGATTTTGCTGGTTGGACCAATCGTCTCCTCCGACTGACTGTGTCGCAACTCTCATCTTAAGGAGACATTTTAAGTCCTGTAAGGATGTGATTAACAAATAGGGACAAGTATTGCGATAAACATCAAATAAGCGTTGACAAATAAATATTACGAGTGCACAATCAAAGTGGTCCATGCAACTTGCCCACCATACCAAGTAATGTGTAGGAAAAGGAAAACGGATATGGCATAGACAATAAATATAACCAACTTAAATGAATCTATCATAATATTGAAATGCCCGGGGAAGTCGTATGCTCACTTACCTGAACGAGTTTTGAAGTAGGACACCGCCGCACTGCAAAAGAAAACAACATACCAAGTTATTTGCGAGGGAAATGTTTAACTAAGTTGCGATGATAGGGGCAACTTAGTTATTTATGCCTGTATTTTGGCCTCTTTGAGCGAAGTGTGCGGACACGCTTTAGATTCAAGTATCATATTCCTTTCGAATGTATTTTTATCCGGCAATGAACGTCAACATTACAGGAAATAGTTCACCTTCAACATTAGTTTTAAACTGAGATAGCAGTTTTGTAGCCCGTGTTGGGAAACCCCTATCTGCGAGTTGTCTTGACTGAAAAGACTCTCCAACCGAATATATTTGAGTTTTTGGTGAAGGAAGGCGGTGCTGGCGAAAGAATGTTGTACTGGTTCTAGCCCGGGCAGAGGCTATATCATCAGCCAATCAGCTTGCAGCTGGTGCTAGCAAGCGATCGCCGGCCGCCGGTTGGCACATCTCCAATGCGAGTCTATCTTTACGCGACTACTTTCGAATCTGATTGGCTGAACCATTTTTTACATTCGCGTGACGTCAGGACTCTGACTCAGAGAGTATGCATATAGTTTTGATAAACAATACAAATTTACGGCCTTCTGTCCTGAATCGGCGCGATATAAGGCCATTTTTGACAATATAAAAATACATTGTATTAAAAAATATAATCAAATCGTGTTGGGTAAACATTTCCAAGGTGAACTATTTCCTTTAAATGGCATACATTGTTTGCACAGGAGAGCACGCAGCGCCCCGGAAACTGTTGCCAGTTGCACGGACTTGACCCACATTTCATATTACCAGCCTAGCCTTTCAGATTTCCACACCCTGCAGAAAGTGTCCAGAACTCCCTTCGATTGATTTAGTGATTCAAACACTTAACTCTGCCGAATAGATCGTTTTATATTTGTATTATTGAGTTAATAAGACCTTACGAGACATATTCTTACTTGACCTGGTTGTATCACGGTCAGTGTAATATCATAAATGTAATCATTCATCGTGTCTCGACCAAACACTATGGTAAAAACCCGGCCTCCGGGGTTCACCCTTTTCAAAAAGCTATGGTTAGGTGTTGTTCACCCCCCCCCCCCCCCCCCCAGCAGGGCGCGGAACAATGTTACAAGACACAAACAATCATATTTTTATTTACCTTCTTTAAGGAGAGACTGACGTATAGAGTCTCCTTGGTGATTTTCTCTATTGGGATCCATACAGGAGTTCTGAAACAACAGTTTAACAATGCAAAAGAACAGTAGCAATGCTTTACTCACGTTATGTTTTATTTTCATACCAATAACCTCGTAATGCGTATTCGGGGCCTTGCAAGCCCCTGCGGTTGGCTACGGTTCAGAATTCGGCAGCAGGGGGGCATAGCAATTTAGAGAAGAGACAAAAGGTATGATTTCACACGGCCGCGGTGCCAGAAGTCAGCACGGAGCGACCGCAGGGTGAAACACCATGGTCTATATTAAATGACCCATCGCATATTTAGTTTATACTAGTAATTGCATGCAAGGCATGAGTCAGACAGAGGCAGTACTACAGTATACAAATGTTTGCCTTAATGGACATTGGTTTTCTTTAAAATATACATGTATGTATACATGTATACATGTATGTATACATATATATATATATATATATATATATATATATATATATATATATATATATATATATATATATATATATATATATATATATATATATATATATATATATATATATATATATATATATATATATATATATATATATATATATATATATATATATATATATATATATATATATATATATATATATATATATATATATATATATATATATATATATATATATATATATATATATATATATATATATATATATATATATATATATATATATATATATATATATATATATATATATATATATATATATATATATATATATATATATATATATATATATATATATATATATATATATGTGCATACATATTACATACATACATGACCTGAGCCCATTTTTGATCGATTGTTGGACTTCGGCTTCGCGCCTTCGGCGCTCAGCCTCCGTCTGAATAAGCCACCTGCATGTGATGACACATGAACAAGGGTTTGGTTTGGGGACCAGGCATCATGCACTCTTGGGACCAAGGTGCTATTTGAAACTCTCACCCTGTTCTGGGGGATATGCAAATGGGGATCGGGACAACTTTTCCAGAGGCACACCCGAGACTTGAACGCAGGTCCCTGGCACGGAAAGCAAGTGTCTTACCACTTCGCCAGACCGCTCCCCGGTCGCTCTCCATGATCAAGGGGCGGGGCCTGGAACCTGCTGGAAACTACCGAACCACAGAAGACCGTGAACACTGCACAGGCCTCGGAGTTCAATGTAAAATCTTACCTCAAGTTCTCCAGTTGTGCTCGGGCTTGTCTTCTGTCAAATCGTACCTCAAGAATTTCTGTTAGTTGCTTCATTCCCAATGTAAGATCTGAAAACAAACTGGCAAACATGCAAGAGCAATCCAAATAAATGACACTAACACACTGATCCCAGATGGGGAGGGCTCCCAGGGCCCAAACCTGATCACCGAACCCCTAGGTGAAACTGGAGAGGTTACAAAAATGATTGAGGATAAACTTGGTGTAAGTACCTTGCTTGGTGTAAAGTTCAGGAGCCAATATCTGCCTGCCATCGCTTATGGACCAACAAGCACGTCATCGTTAAGTTCAGGACTTTGATAATCGCAAAGCAGTGCACGGTGCCAAGTACAAACAGGCCCACTCGGGCCAGGAAATATTACTTTTCCACGGAAACCTTACTGTTAAAAGAATAAAGCAGATTTAGGTGCTGGATGACACTTGGGAAAAGACCCAAAACTGTTACTATGTCACCACAAATTATGGCCTGCAAAACTAGAGAATAAAGATATGTCCCTATCTGAGCTGACATGGCCACTGTTGGATATTACCAGCGCGAGACTGCCGGCGGCCGGCCACCTGTCGGCAATGTTAGAAGCTCTGGTTCAGCAGCCGGTCGACGGTGGGCAGTGCCATCTGTCGGCAATGTGAGGTGCGCAGGTTCGGCGGCCGGCCACTAGTGCCATCTGTGGTGCCGCCTGTGATCGGCTGTGATGGGGCGGCGTGGCAGGTGGGGAAACTGGCGCGAGTGGGACCTTTGCGGCGCCGGCGACGTGGCAGGGGCGTGGCCGAGCAGCTGGGTTTGGCTGGGGGAATGCGCGACAGTGTCGGTTGATATACGGCCTTGGTCGGTTGGGTGCTGATTTGGGTTTGGGCTGGAGCGTCGGTCGATGCTGGTTTGGTACGGTGTTTGCTGTGGCCACGGGGCCTTTTGTTACTCTGCTGGTTCGCCCGGCTGGCGACTGGAGTTGTTACACTCGCAAGTGGTATATCGTTGTGATTTGAACGTCCCGGTGAAATACAGCAGCGGATCAGAAGTGGCTCTCTTCGGCCTGTTACGGCCTGATGGACAGATTTTCAGTTGGATTTGGCAATATTTGGTGCCGTGAAACTAGGGATGGCGGAGAGAGCCAGGGTCGCTGCTAAGGGCTGGCTGTCTCGTGCGGCGTCAAAGCTGGAGACTGCTGCAGCAAGAAGACACAAAGTCAGAGGACTGGCGTCTAGAGGCAGCCATCGTGGAAAGTGAGTTCGTGAGACGGCTGGATGCTTTTGATGCGGCTCAGCTAGCTGTAGAAGCAACTATTGATGAGGACAAGCTTCTTGATGATATTGAGAAGTCTGGCGTTTTCCGTGACGGATTTCTGAGCTTACGAGCCCGATTTGGTAAGGCCTCGAATGTCGCTTCTGATGCTGAGAGCAGTGATGTTTCACATTCTGCTCAAATGAAGCTACCAAAGCTACATCTGCCAACATTTGATGGTGATGTGGAGAAATGGCCATTGTTTTGGGAGTCCTTCTGCTCCTGCGTGGACGAAGCGGACCTTCCTGATGTCTCAAAGCTTACCTATCTGAGGTCACTCCTACGAGGAGAAGCCATGTCATGTATTGCTGGTTTAGCACTAACTGGTGACAACTACAAGACAGCCTGTGACCTGCTGCTGAAAAGGTTTGGGCGACCTGAAAAGCTAGTTTTCCTTCATATTCAAGCACTGTTGAATCTGAACATTAACCAAGACCTGCGCAAGCTTCAAGATGTGCTTCTCGTTCACATCAGAAGCCTGCAAGTACTGGAGGTGGAAGGTGAGAAGTATGGCATGTTCCTGACTCCGTTGGTGCTTGCTAAGCTCCCTGAAGAAGTCAGACTCGAGTGGGCCAGAGGGTCTGAGGGAAGAGAGGGTGACCTGGAGTACCTGCTTCAGTTCCTGTCATCTGAGATAGAGAGAAGAGAGAGGTCTGGGAGCTACTGCCAGCTCGGCCAGGCTGGCCAGACTGCAGCTGCTGTCAGCACCAGGCAGTGGTCCCAGAGGCAGTCGTCTACTTCTAGGCGTCCTGGCGGTCGACCGGATGGCCGACCTGCTTGGTCCCCTGGTGGGCTCCGATCTCCTGAGAAGAATCCTGCTGCAGCGGCTGCTCTTCAGGCCTCGACAGAGGCCACCTGTGGGTTCTGCGGTGCTCTGCATCAAACAGATAAGTGTCGGGAGTGGCTAAAACTGTCATGTCGAGAGAGGTTTGAGAAGCTCAAGGTGGCCAGACTGTGCTTCTGTTGTCTGTCGCCTGGTCACATGGCTAGATCGTGCTCTGTTAGATGTAAGAAGTGTAACGGCAGGCATCATACCTTGTGCTGCCTTCAGGGGGAGGGTCATCCAGCATCTGAGTGGGGTCGGGTTAGGACTGAGGCTCCGGCTGGGGGGCAGCCCGGCTCCCATGTGCCCAAGAGTGGTGAAGGTGTCTCACTGTCTTCTCAAAGTGGGGGAGATCGGGTCTTATTGCCCACTGCAAGTGTGCAGGTGTTGGGGAGCGATGGGAAACCAGTGGTTGCAAAGTTGATCATGGATAGTGGGTCTGATCGCTCTTTTGTTTCTGAAAGACTTATAAAGAAGGTGAAAGGCACATGGAAAGGCTCTGTAGAGATGACATACGCAGCCTTTGGTGGTGGCAGATGTGAGGGTGTGTATGATAAGTTTGAGTTACAGCTTACTGCAGCAAATGTGTCTCTGCCATCTGTTCACAGGTTCGAGGCAGTGCGCGTGCCAGTGATTGTGCCCCTCTGAGACGCCCTCGTGTACCTGCCCTGTTCCTGGAGACCTTCTCCCACCTGCCGCTAGCTGACAGCTACTCAGACGACCAGGATCAGATGATCGACATCCTGGTGGGGCAGGATCAGTTTTGGTCTTTGGTAAGAGCTGGCCTGTTCCGCAGTACGGAAGGCCTGGTAGCTCAAGAAACTGTCTTTGGGTGGGTCTTGTCCGGTAGGGCTGAGGGACCCCCTGGGAGTCTACCCGTGGGAGGCATGGCCTCGTGTCAGCTGCTGACCATGACTGATGTGCCTGTGGGCAAGAACCTGTGGTCTTTGGATGGCTCGGGCTTGGAGGGCACTCCAGATCCTGATGTGCTGCAGGATTTCAAAGAGTCTGTGTCCTATGATGATGGCAGATATGTTGTGAAGCTGCCTTGGAAATCTGATGGATCAGTGTCCAAGCTGATGGACAACAGGGAGGCCGCTGAGTCACGTCTTGCTAGCCTTTCCAGAAGGCTTGATAGGGATCCATTGATGAAGGAGAAGTATGACTGCGTTTTGCGTGAGATGGAGGCCTCTGGTGTGATTTTTGAGGCTCCGAGTGAGGAGCTGTGTACCGAGTTCCCCACTTACTACATGCCACACGGGCCAGTGGTGAAGCAGGCTAGCACTGGGATAAAGGTGCGTCCTGTGTTTGATGCATCTGCCAGGGGCTACAATGGCGTGTCCCTGAACGATTGTGTGGAGACTGGGCCGGCCATGATTCCCAGCCTTCCAGAGATCCTGTTGAGGTTCAGGAGATGGCGCTTCGGGTTCTCTGCTGACATCGTGAAGGCCTTTTTGCAGGTCAGGCTTACTCGGAGATCAGGATGTGCACCGTTTTCTGTGGAGCTGTGGAGATAGGGTCCGTGTGATGCGCTTCCAGAGGGTCACTTTTGGTGTAGCTTGCAGTCCGTTTCTGCTGAATGCCACTATTCAGCAGCATTTGTCCCAGTATAGTGATTCATGCATGGTCCAGGAGATGAGGGAAAACTTTTACATGGACGATCTACTTTCTGGAGCTGATAGTGAGGCAGAGGTCGTGACCATGTTCAGGGAGGCGCGCTCTATCATGGGAGCCGCTGGTATGGAGCTGGCGAAGTGCCGCTCCAACTCTCCTGTTCTCTTCGATGAGCTTGATGGTGGCTCTGCTGATGAGAGAGTGAAAGTGCTGGGGGTGACTTGGCGTCCCGATGATGACACTTTCTCTTTTGTGGGTCAGCCCCTACCTGAGGACGTTGTCCCAACAAAACGTGTCTTGTTGAGTCTGATTGCCAGGCTTTTTGACCCTCTGGGGTTCCTGACACCCTTCACGATGCAGGCAAAGTGCCTGTTCCAGGAACTGTGGGAGCGTGGCTGTGGATGGGACGAACCACTTCAGGGTGGCGATGCTGAGCTGTTTAGGAGGTGGGTGGACGGCCTTCAGCTGCTACAGCAGGCCCAGATCCCACGCTGCTACTCGGCTGGAGACGGGCCTGACTGGACTGCGGACGCACGTAAGGAGCTGCACGTGTTCGCAGATGCGTCGCCTAAAGGCTATGGCGCAGTGGTGTACCTGCGTATCATGCAGCCTGATGGGTCCTTCTCTGTGACGATGGTCATGTCGAAAGCTCGAGTGGCTCCTCTGAAGAGACAAACTGTGCCTCGGCTGGAGCTCATGGCCTGTTTGATGGCAGCTCAGCTGGTTGAGCTGGTACGTAAGGCTTTGCGCCTGCCCGAGAGTACCCCGTGTACATGTCGGACCGACTCGATGATCGCCCTCGGTTGGCTGAGAGGGGATCCCCGGAGATGGAAGCAGTTTGTGGCCAACCGAGTCCGTCAGATACAGTCTCTGACGCCTGTGGTCTGTTGGCGTCATTGCAGCACCTCTGACAACCCTGCTGACTTGCTGACTCGTGGTATGATGGCGGATGACTTGTTCGAGTCTCGGCAGTGGCTCTCTGGTCCGGACTGGCTGAGTCTGGCCGACCCGCCGTCTCCAGATGTCGGCGAGCCGGTGTCTCCGGAGAGCGTCCCTGAGTCGGTGCAGCTGTTGATCCGAAAGGAGATGGTTGCACCATCTGGTGAACCAGCATGTCTGGTAAGTGATCTGTTCAGGGCTGATGTGCCGGCAGCCCCTTCTGAGCGAGTTGTCGCGCCGCTGGCGGGTTCTGACTGTGACGATAGGCCATCTGCACAGTTTGACAGCGGCGTGGCGCTGTGTGCTCCCTCTAACGGCGGAGACTTGAAGTCCGCGTGTTCTGAAGATGCAGCGGAGACCTCCGATGTGGTGCTGCAGGGCGCCGCAGCGGCGCCGCGTTCTGACTGCAGTCCAGGTGATTGTGTTTCTGCTCAGGGGAACGTGATTGACATTGACAGATGTGGATCGTTGAACAGGGCCACCCGAGTCATGGGATGGGCTCTGAGATTCATCGGGAACGTTCGTGGCAAGTGTCACTGTAACGAGCGGGACCTGACAGGGGTAGAAATGGACAATGCACGAAACACTCTGTTTCGTCTCGCACAGGCTGAAAGTTTTCATGCCGAAGTGACAGCTTTGAAGCAGGGGAATGAGATTTCCGCCCGCTCGCCACTGAACAAACTGTCGCCTTTCCTGTCTAACGGTCTGCTGCGTGTTCGAGGGCGATTGCAGTTTAGTGATCTGTCTTATGAAGAAAAGCATCCTATTATTTTGCCAAGGGGCCACTTGGCCTATCTGCTGGTTCTGGAGCAGCATCAATTCCTGCACCACGCTGGTGTTGGAACCTTGCTGACGGCTGTGAGGTCTGAGTTCTGGGTGCTGGGGCTGCGAGCCATTGCTCGCCGGGTCGTTGGTGGCTGTCTGGCCTGCCGCTGGCAGGACGCCCGGCCTGGTTCAGAGCAGACGGCCCCTCTGCCGCGGGACAGGGCGACCCGTTCAGCCCCATTTGCGGTCACTGGCATTGACTTTGCTGGGCCTTTGTTTTCTGTTGATTTTCCGCGAAAGCAGCTGTACATTTGCTTATTCACCTGCGCCGTAACACGTGCCGTACATTTAGAAATGACTGAGTCGCTGTCCTTACAGCACTTCATGATGGCGTTCCGCAGATTTGCGGCGAGGAGAGGAGTGCCCTCGACTGTGTATTCGGACAACGCGACCACCTTCAGAGGTGCCGATGTTCTCCTGCGGAAGTACTTCGGACGGCTTGCTCCGTGTTGGAAGTTTATAGCACCTCTCTCCCCATGGTGGGGAGGGTGGTGGGAACGTCTAGTACGGTCAGTGAAGGTAGCGTTACGGAAGTCGCTAGGAAGGCGCTGTCTGACACGAACTGAACTGGAGACCGTGCTATGTGAGGTAGAGGCGTGTATTAACTCACGGCCCCTCACCTTTCAAGGCGATTCACCGGATTGCCCGGGCCCTCTGACGCCGAATCATTTTTTGATAGGGCGTAGTGTTGGCCTGCAGGCCAAGGTGGCTGAAGATCCGTCGGCCGTGACTCCGCGGGTGCTGAGTGACAGGGCTCGGATCCGCGAGATGCGCCTGTCCAAATTCTGGGCTGCTTGGACCGAGGAGTACTTGAGGAACTTACCACCTGCAGTGCGTGGTAAGGGGCAAGGTAAGTTGGAAGTAGGGTCACCAGTTCTGGTGCACGAGCGGGGTACCCCCGACTGAAGTGGGATATGGGAGTGGTCACTCGTGTGTTTCCTGGGAGGGACGGTTTGGTCCGATCAGCAGAGGTAAGGGTGCATGGTGGTCTGAGGACGAGAGCTGTTCAGCGGCTTCATAGTCTTGAAGTCCTTCCATCCTCTCTTCCCTCACCCGGGTGTCCTACCTGATTCTCTTTCGCAGGTATCATGCGCATTGCGCACTGCCTCGGAAATGATGTTTACAATGTGTGAAGTAGCATTGCGGTTGTGTGATTGTGCGATATATGTTCGTGAGAAATGATATTTTTCTGTGTTAAGCGTAAGTTCATTGGC
This sequence comes from Chirona hameri, assembly GCA_036785665.1. NCBI lineage: Eukaryota > Metazoa > Arthropoda > Thecostraca > Balanomorpha > Balanidae > Chirona > Chirona hameri. Next base: position 18,751 of record JAXIVJ010010066.1, read on the forward strand.
GCAATGGCTCAGTTTGTGCCAACAGCCCGCGGGAGGGTGTTGGATATTACCAGCGCGAGACTGCCGGCGGCCGGCCACCTGTCGGCAATGTTAGAAGCTCTGGTTCAGCAGCCGGTCGACGGTGGGCAGTGCCATCTGTCGGCAATGTGAGGTGCGCAGGTTCGGCGGCCGGCCACTAGTGCCATCTGTGGTGCCGCCTGTGATCGGCTGTGATGGGGCGGCGTGGCAGGTGGGGCGGCGTGGCAGGTGGGGAAACTGGCGCGAGTTGGACCTTTGCGGCGCCGGCGACGTGGCAGGGGCGTGGCCGAGCAGCTGGGTTTGGCTGGGGGAATGCGCGACAGTGTCGGTTGATATACGGCCTTGGTCGGTTGATATACGGCCTTGGTCGGTTGGGTGCTGATTTGGGTTTGGGCTGGAGCGTCGGTCGATGCTGGCTTGGTACGGTGTTTGCTGTGGCCACGGGGCCTTTTGTTACTCTGCTGGTTCGCCCGGCTGGCGACTGGAGTTGTTACACTCGCAAGTGGTATACCGTTGTGATTTGAACGTCCCGGTGAAATACAGCAGCGGATCAGAAGTGGCTCTCTTCGGCCTGTTACGGCCTGATGGACAGATTTTCAGTTGGATTTGGCAATGGCCACTTTCACGCGATATCACAGGCTTTCTAAGAATGAACTTCCATCAGGTCACTCAAAACTTCTTCAGATCGTAACCTGGACGAATGTGTGATTATCTACATCAGGGGTTCAGGCAGGAGAGGGTTCCAGGTGTGAATTTTATCGTATCCAACAATGAAACTAATAGCTTATTACCATAATATTGTTTTGACATTCCAAAACGTTAGACACACTCCCTTGCACTGCCTCTGCCTGCACCTCCTCTGAATCGATGCCTTCCTTAGTGGCAGGCAGTAGCGTGTGAGGGTGAATGGGGTGTTTTCAGAATGGGCAACAGTAACCAGGGCCGGCTGGATCCGCTCTTAGACTTGTTGTATGTACCTGTAATTCACTGTAGTACTGAAAAATAATGCCTCCATCCCCACAATCAATATGAGATGACTAATATACTGTAATTGAATCGAGCAGAGCTGCGGCGAGCAGTGCAGCGACACACCGTTCGACGGCCAGCCCGGCGCTTGTGCAGGCCGGCGTCAAGTTGACCACATCAGCAGGTTCACGTCTACGCACATTAAAGCATATATATATATATATATATATATATATATATATATATATATATATATATATATATATATATATATATATATATATATATATATATATATATATATATATATATATATATATATATATATATATATATATATATATATATATATATATATATATATATATATATATATATATATATATATATATATATATCTATCTATCTATCTATCTATCTATCTATCTATCTATCTCTATCTATCTATCTATCTATCTATCTATCTATCTATCTATCTATCTATCTATCTATCTATCTATCTATCTATCTATCTATCTATCTATCTATCTATCTATCTATCTATCTATCTATCTATCTATCTATCTATCTATCTATCTATCTATCTATCTATCTATCTATCTATCTATCTATCTATCTATCTATCTATCTATCTATCTATCTATCTATCTATCTATCTATCTATCTATCTATCTATCTATCTATCTATCTATCTATCTATCTATCTATCTATCTATCTATCTATCTATCTATCTATCTATCTATCTATCTATCTATCTATCTATCTATCTATCTATCTATCTATCTATCTATCTATCTATCTATCTATCTATCTATCTATCTATCTATCTATCTATCTATCTATCTATCTATCTATCTATCTATCTATCTATCTATCTATCTATCTATCTATCTATCTATCTATCTATCTATCTATCTATCTATCTATCTATCTATCTATCTATCTATCTATCTATCTATCTATCTATCTATCTATCTATCTATCTATCTATCTATCTATCTATCTATCTATCTATCTATCTATCTATCTATCTATCTATCTATCTATCTATCTATCTATCTATCTATCTATCTATCTATCTATCTATCTATCTATCTATCTATCTATCTATCTATCTATCTATCTATCTATCTATCTATCTATCTATCTATCTATCTATCTATCTATCTATCTATCTATCTATCTATCTATCTATCTATCTATCTATCTATCTATCTATCTATCTATCTATCTATCTATCTATCTATCTATCTATCTATCTATCTATCTATCTATCTATCTATCTATCTATCTATCTATCTATCTATCTATCTATCTATCTATCTATCTATCTATCTATCTATCTATCTATCTATCTATCTATCTATCTATCTATCTATCTATCTATCTATCTATCTATCTATCTATCTATCTATCTATCTATCTATCTATCTATCTATCTATCTATCTATCTATCTATCTATCTATCTATCTATCTATCTATCTATCTATCTATCTATCTATCTATCTATCTATCTATCTATCTATCTATCTATCTATCTATCTATCTATCTATCTATCTATCTATCTATCTATCTATCTATCTATCTATCTATCTATCTATCTATCTATCTATCTATCTATCTATCTATCTATCTATCTATCTATCTATCTATCTATCTATCTATCTATCTATCTATCTATCTATCTATCTATCTATCTATCTATCTATCTATCTATCTATCTATCTATCTATCTATCTATCTATCTATCTATCTATCTATCTATCTATCTATCTATCTATCTATCTATCTATCTATCTATCTATCTATCTATCTATCTATCTATCTATCTATCTATCTATCTATCTATCTATCTATCTATCTATCTATCTATCTATCTATCTATCTATCTATCTATCTATCTATCTATCTATCTATCTATCTATCTATCTATCTATCTATCTATCTATCTATCTATCTATCTATCTATCTATCTATCTATCTATCTATCTATCTATCTATCTATCTATCTATCTATCTATCTATCTATCTATCTATCTATCTATCTATCTATCTATCTATCTATCTATCTATCTATCTATCTATCTATCTATCTATCTATCTATCTATCTATCTATCTATCTATCTATCTATCTATCTATCTATCTATCTATCTATCTATCTATCTATCTATCTATCTATCTATCTATCTATCTATCTATCTATCTATCTATCTATCTATCTATCTATCTATCTACTATCTATCTATCTATCTATCTATCTATCTATCTATCTATCTATCTATCTATCTATCTATCTATCTATCTATCTATCTATCTATCTATCTATCTATCTATCTATCTATCTATCTATCTATCTATCTATCTATCTATCTATCTATCTATCTATCTATCTATCTATTATCTATCTATCTATCTATCTATCTATCTATCTATCTATCTATCTATCTATCTATCTATCTATCTATCTATCTATCTATCTATCTATCTATATCTATCTATCTATCTATCTATCTATCTATCTTATCTATCTATCTATCTATCTATCTATCTATCTATCTATCTATCTATCTATCTATCTATCTATCTATCTCTATCTATCTATATCTATCTATATCTATCTATCTATCTATCTATCTATCTATCTATCTATCTATCTATCTATCTATCTATCTATCTATCTATCTATCTATCTATCTATCTATCTATCTATCTATCTATCTATCTATATCTATCTATATCTATCTATCTATCTATCTATATC
>JAXIVJ010010066.1:27500-35000 GCA_036785665.1 Chirona hameri
CGATGCGATACTGGCATCACTGCATGCGAATAGATGGATAGATGGATAGATGGATATATGGATAGATGGATAGATGGATAGATGGGATAGATGGATAGATGGATAGACTGGATAGATGGATAGATGGATAGATGGATAGATGGATAGATGGATAGATGGATAGAATGGATAGATGGATAGATGGAAGATGGATAGAGGATAGATGGATAGATGGATTGATAGATGGATAGATGGATAGATGGATAGATGGATAGATGGATAGATGATGATGGATAGATGATAGATGGATAGATGGATAGATGGATAGATGGATAGATGGATAGATGGATAGATGGATAGATGGATAGATGGATAGATCTCAGCAAGCATGGCTAGATGGATAGAAGGATAGATGGTCATATGGATAGATGGATAGATGGATAGAAGGATAGCTGGATAGATGGATAGATGGAACTATATGGATAGATGGCTAGATGGATAGATGGATAGATGGATAGATGGATAGATGGATAGTGGAAGATGGATAGATGGACTAGATGGCACTCAGGCACTCATGCTAGCATGTCACTCTTTGTCCTGATAGATGGAATAGATGGATAGATGGTTAGATGGATAGATGGATAGATGGATGATGGATAGCTGGATAGATGGATAGATGGATAGATCATGGATCAGGATCGAGCTCAGATGGATAGATGGATAGATGGATAGATGGATCGCTGATCACGCTGCACTAGATGGATAGATGGATAGATGGACTAGATGGATAGATGGATAGATGGATAGATGGATAGATGGATAGATCGGATCAGCACTGGCAGCACTCAGGCACTCATAGCATCAGTCGATCTGCATGCACTCGATAGATGGATAGATGGATGATGGATAGATGGATAGATGGATAGGGAGATGGATAGATGAAGATAGATAGGATAGATAGATCGATGATAGATGGATAGAAGATAGATAGATAGATGATAGAAGTAGATAGCATCGAAGGATAGATAGATAGATAGATAGATAGAATCGATAGATAGATAGATGATAGATAGATAGATAGGATAGATAGGATAGATAGATAGATAGATAGATAGATAATAGATAGATAGATAGATAGATAGATTAGATAGATAGATAGATAGATAGATAGATAGATAGATAGATAGATAGATAGATAGATAGATAGATAGATAGATAGATAGATAGATAGACTAGACTAGACTAGATAGATAGATCGGATAGATAGATAGATAGATAGATAGATAGATAGTAGATAGATAGATAGATAGATAGATAGATAGATAGATAGATAGATAGATAGATAGAAGTAGATAGATAGATAGATAGATAGATAGATAGAAGATAGGATAGATAGATAGATAGAATAGATAGATAGATAGATAGATAGATAGATAGATAGATAGAATAAGATAGATAGATAGATAGATAGATAGATAGATATAGATAGATAGATAGATAGATAGATAGATAGATAGATAGATGATAGATAGATAGATAGATAGATAGAAGATAGATAGATAGATAGATAGATAGATAGATAGAGATAGATAGATAGATAGATAGATAGATAGATAGATAGATAGATAGATAGATAGATAGATAGATGATGATAGATAGTAGATAGATAGATAGTAGATAGATAGATAGAGATAGATAGATAGATAGAGATAGATAGATAGATAGGATAGATAGAGATAGATAGATAGAGAAGATAGATAGATAGAGATAGATAGATAGAGATAGATAGATAGAAGATAGATAGATAGATAGAAGATAGATAGAGATAGATAGATAGAGATAGATAGAGATAGATAGATAGATAGATAGATAGAGATAGATAGATCGATAGATAGATAGATAGACGATAGATAGAGATAGATAGATAGAGAAGATAGATAGAGATAGATAGATAGAGATAGATATAGATAGATAGATAGATAGATAGATAGATAGATAGATAGATAGATAGATAGATAGATAGATAGTAGATAGATAGATAGATAGATAGATAGATAGATAGATAGATAGATAGATAGATAGATAGATAGATAGATAGATAGATAGAGATAGATAGATAGATAGATAGATAGATAGATAGATAGATAGATAGATAGATAGATAGATAAGATAGATAGATAGATAGATAGATAGATAGATAGATAGATAGATAGATAGATAGATAGATATATAGATAAGATAGATATATGATAGATAGATATAGATATACGATTAGATATAGATATAGATATAGATATAGATATAGATATAGATATAGATATAGATATAGATATAGATAGTCTAGATATAGATATAGATATAGATATAGATATAGATATAGATATAGATATAGATATAGATATAGATATAGATATAGATATAGATATAGATATCGATATAGATATAGATATAGATATAGATATAGATAATAGATATAGATATAGAATACGATATAGATATAGATATAGATATAGATATAGATATAGATATAGAATAGATAGAGATATAGATATAGATATGATATAGATATAGATATAGATATAGTATATAGATATAGATATAGATATAGATATAGATATAGATATGAAAGATAGATATAGATAGATATAGATATAGATATACGATAGATATAGATAGAGAGATATCTCTATCTATCTATCTATCTATCTATATCTATCTATCTATATCTATCTATCTATATCTATCTATCTATATCATCTATCTTCTCTATCTATCACTATCTATCTATCTATCTATCTATCTATCTCTATCTATCTATCTCTACTCTATCTATCTATCTATCTATCTACTCTATCTATCTATCTATACCCTCCCCTCCCCCTCCGCTCGAAAGGTTCGATGTCCATGGTGTGTCCGTACAAGTTTTGAAGCCGTGACGACGCCCACTGGGCGCTCCTCCGGCCAGTGATGGCGCCCCTCCGGCTAGTGACGGCGCCTCACCGGCAAATAACGGCGCCCCTCCGCCCAGTGACTGCGCCCCTCCAGCCATTGACGGCACCCTTCCGGTTACCAGCCAGTGACGGCGGCTTATCTTTGGGTGATTTTTTTTTTGTGGTCGCCGTCACTGGCCGAAGGAGAGACATCACTGGCCATATGGGTGCCATCACTGGCCATGTGGGCACCATAACTGGCCATATGGGCGCCGTCACTAGCCGAAGGGGCGCTGTCACTGGCCAGAGGGGCGCCGTCATTAGCTGGAGGGGTGCTGTCAATCCAGCAGTGGCGTCGCCACACAATTGTGAGTGGGGCAGCCAGAGGTTTGGAGGGCTAGCCCCATAGCACTAATGTTAAAATCATGCGAACTGGAGAGGAGGGGGGGGGGGGGGGGGGGGGGGCAACTCTGGCCGGAGCGATCCTGGCGGGGACCGGCTCCCAGGCCCCCTGTTGGCAACGCCCCAGGTTAAAAGTATATGGGTATACAGATCCGAACTATTGAAGCGAAGCTTGTGGCAGATCCAGGGGGGGGGGGGCGTGGTCACGGGGGGTCATGACTCCCCCTTGGGCCATGGGGGCACCACCTTGCTGTGGGGCACCACCGGGCCGTGGGGGCACCAGCGAGCCGTGGGGGCTCCACCGCGCCGGGGCACCAGGGGCACCACTAAAAATAAAGCAAAAAAATCCGCGCTGCTACGCGGCCCAAATCATTCAGTGTTCTTTGAAACTTGGGCACCGCGCCGGTGTGTCAGGGGCACCACCGCGCCGGTGAACCAGGGGCACCACCGCGCCGGTGTGCCAGGGCCACCATCGTGACGGTAGGCGGCACTGTGGAGCGAGGGAGACATCGGGGCACTGTGCCTCCTTAAATACAGGAGGGAAAACAATGGTCTGGTGCCGCAGTGAAATCACAAGCATTGGTCGCTGGAGAGAAAAAATCGCGAGATGATGCTAAATTAAAATTACTAAATTATGCCCAACAATGTCCCTTCATGCCTCCGTGCCTTGGCCTATGAAGGGGAACCAACGTGCTTTTATACCAGAGGCAACAACGTATCGGACTCGAGGGGCCCTGAGAGCCTCTGAGGGCCCCCTTGGGCTGATACATATAGATTACAGAACCTTTCTATTTTTTTAGGGCCTAGTTATCCAGACAAAAACCAAATAAAGCAAAAAATACGCGCCGCTACGCGGCGCAAATCAATCAAGTGTTCTTTTCCAGTACAAAAGGGTCTTATATAGAGTGTACACACTGGCGGCTGCATGGGTGGGGGTATGGGGGCCATGGTCCCACCTTTGGCCTTAAACCCTCGCCCGGGTAGGGAGGGTGGATGCCACCCCCCGGTTTTTTCTAGAATAACTCGCGTAGTTTCCAACCGATTTCGATGGAACTTTCAGTACCCTACATTAAAAAACAAATCGTACATACTCTGCAAATTTTGCATTTCTACCCCACATGACCCGTGACCTATGACCTGTTTCTCAAGGTCATGTCAGGCGTAACTGGCGTCCCGCAGTATCGATGCTTGTAACTTGTGCAGTTTCCGAGTGTTTGTTGTTCAGGAGCATATGCACAGGTGTTTCCAGGTGACAGATGTGGTTTCCACTGATATTGTGACCTCGATTGACCCTTTCAGAGGTCAACTGAGGTCATTGACCTCCGATGACCTCAGATGACTTTGTGGGGCTTCTGGTGGTTTCTAGGACATTTTGTGATGCCGATTTAAAATTTGGGATCCATTTTGCATAATCATATGTCCCACTGGGGTCATGTGCTTCCACAGGTCAGATCTTTTTAAGGGGTTCGTCAGGCTAAAGAGAAGGGGTATATTTCGGCAGGCCAGAGAGAGAGAGAGGTGAATGACCTATCCGTGACAGACCTAGGCACATCCATGATCGCACTCGAATATACGTGCTACTGACGAAAATGCGTGCTACTGACGGATGACATACCTACATGTGAGTGCTTTAAAAATAAATCCATTATCATGTTTTCTATTATAATTTTGCTTTTTTCGAAAGGACACTGCAAATGAGTACCTAAGCGTCAGATAATTTGCCATTTTTGCAGTTTTTTTTAAAAAAAATAACCTTTGGCGCCCCTGTAGACCCATGGCGCACCCCCCTCCCCCCTTCACGGCAAAAATTCCGACCCCCGCGGATCAGCCCCTTCCGCTTCGGAAAAAAACATCCTAGATTCGCCCCTTTAAAGGGAATAATACACCTTGGGAAAAGTACGTGGAATGATGGCAAAGAGTGTCCTGATTACGGTTCTGGCATTCGTTTTTGCGAAAAAGTACCAATTTGTCATAATTGGAAAAATATTGATATTAATACATATGACGTCACAATAATCTTGCATCACCAAAACTAGTTGTGACGTCATACCGGCAAAAGCCTATCCTTCAATCAGAATATATAAGCAACACTAACAACCTCATTCGCTGGGTCGCGACTCGCGAGTATATTGGTCGCGATTGAAAATGTGTGAATGTTTACACTCTGGCCTTGTATGAGTAGAGTTGGAGTGGTGTTGCGGAGTGGCGTTGGAGTCGGTTACTAATGTTCATGTGCATAAATCAATGTGATATACCTACCCACAAATGTGTTTGTGTTCATCGGTATGTGGTGGATGCAGTGGCGGATCCAGGGGGGAGTCACGCGGGCCGTGAAGGGGCACCACCGCGCCGGGAGCACCAGGGACAGCACCGACCTGGGGCACCACCAAAGCCCCAAAATAAATAAAATATAAAGAAAAAATGAAGCAAAAATCCAAAATGAAGCAAAAAATTAAAAAATAAAGCAAAAAAAAAAATCCAAGTAAAGCAAAAAGTGCTGCGCCGCTACGCGGCGCACATAATTTGCAGTGTTCTTTGAACCGAGGGCACCACCTCGCCGGTGCACTAGCGGCACCACCGCGCCGGTGTACCAGGGGCACCACCACGCCGGTGTACCAATGCCACTACCGCGCCGGCGTACTAGGACTACGACGGAGCCGGTGTACCAGGGGCACACAACCGTGCCGGTAGGCGGCACTGTGGGGCGAGGGGAGGCACCAAGGCGCCGTGCCTCCTTGAATCCAGGAGGGGGAAATAATGGCCTGGCTCCGTCATTAAATCATAAGCATTGGTCGCTGGAAACCTTTTTTTCTCGCGAAATGATGCTAAATTAGAATGGCTAAATTATGCACAAAAAATGTCCCTTCATGCCTCCTGCCCCTTGGGCTATGAAGGGGCACCAACGTGCCACCAGAGGCAACAACGTATACCAGCAGAGGCAACAACGTATCGGACTCGACGGGCCCTGAGGGCCCTCGGTAGTCGGGATCAGCTTCCATAGGCAGTGGAACAGGGGGGGGGGGACCGCGCCCCCTTGAATCCAGGAGGATGGGGAGGCGGGGCACCAATGCCCTGATGCCCATATCAAATTGCTGAAAACCCTATTTTATGCGAAATGGTGCAAAATTAAGACAAAAAGCGCATATTAGTTACATACGTGCGTCCTGATAAATCCTCGATGTCACGATGTTAGTCGACTATCGTTTTTTGTCGCGAACGAACCCGTAAGGCCCGCCATTTTTTGTATAATGTCCATGGCTGGAAATCCATGAAACGTATTTGAAACTGGTAAGCAACTGCACCCAAGCTGTTATAATTTTGTGATTAAAAAGTCGAAAATATCACATTTGTGTGACACTGCGGCTAAATTCCTTCTATCTTTGCGGTGGAAGAATCCCATTGAGTGGCTGCATTGGTGCTCTTGGGCTGATATATATATAGATTATGGAACCTTTCGATTTTTTTAGGGTATAGTTATCCAGACCAAAACAAAATAAGCAAAACATTTCGGGCCGCTACGCGGCGCAAATAAATCAGTGTTCTTTTCCAGTACAAAAGGGTCTAATATAGACTGTACCTACACACTGGCGGCCGCAGGGGGGAGGGGGGGGGGGGGAGAGAAGGGCATGGGTGCCATGGCCCGCCTTTTGCCTTAACCCTATTAGTGTCAGGCTCCTGGCTACCCCTATTAGTGGCAGGGGGGCGAATCCCCCCCCCCCCCGGAGATCTCGAGATCTACCCGTCCGATTTTCACAAATCAAACGGCGTTTGATTCCCCTCAACACGATCTACATTTCTGAAGGAAAAAAAAATCGAAATGTGCAGGGGGTGCCTCTCCTTCCGCACAGTGCAGAAGGAGAACCGGCCACCACCCCCGGCTGTAGACCCATGACGCCCCCTTGACGGCAAAAATGCCGCCCCCTGGGTCAGCTGCCCCCTCCCCCTTCGGAAAAAATCATAGATCCGCCCCTGCATTAAGTGTATTTCTAAATGGATCCCATTGCTTACACTCAAGCCTTTATCATGCAATTAACAAATTGGATTGGAGGCATGGGCGTCGCCGGCCGGGGGGGCGTCCTCCCTCCCCCCCGTTCAAAAATCATCAGGGGGGACGCCCCCCCCCAGAAAGCTGACTTGCTTTATTTTTTTTGGTGCTGAATTCGTTCCAAAGGATATGAAACTTAATTTA
>JAXIVJ010010066.1:40000-48705 GCA_036785665.1 Chirona hameri
CAGACACAGACACAGACACAGACACAGACACAGACACAGACACAGACACAGACACAGACACAGACACAGACACAGACACAGACACAGACACAGACACAGACACAGACACAGACCACAGACCACAGACACAGACACAGACACAGACACAGACACAGACACAGACACAGACACAGACACAGACACAGACACAGACACAGACACAGACACAGACACAGACACAGACACAGACACAGACACAGACACAGACACAGACACAGGACACAGACACAGACACAGACACAGACACAGACACAGACACAGACACAGACACAGACACAGACACAGACACAGACACAGACACAGACACAGACACAGACACAGACACAGACACAGACACAGACACAGACACAGACACAGACACAGACACAGACACAGACACAGACACAGACACAGACACAGACACAGACACAGACACAGACACAGACACAGACACAGACACAGACACAGACACAGACACAGACACAGACACAGACACAGACACAGACACAGACACAGACACAGACACAGACACAGGACACAGACACAGACACAGACACAGACACAGAACACAGACACAGACACAGACACAGACACAGACACAGACACAGACACAGACACAGACACAGACACAGACACAGACACAGACACAGACACAGACACAGACACAGACACAGACACAGACACAGACACAGACACAGACACAGACCACAGACACAGACACAGACACAGACAGACACAGACACAGACACAGACACAGACACAGACACAGACACAGACACAGACCACAGACACAGACACAGACACAGACACAGACACAGACACAGACACAGACACAGACACAGACACAGACACAGACACAGACACAGACACAGACACAGACACAGACACAGACACAGACACAGACACAGACACAGACACAGACACAGACACAGACACAGACACAGACACAGACACAGACACAGACACAGACACAGACACAGACACAGACACAGACACAGACACAGACACAGACACAGACACAGACACAGACACAGACACAGACACAGACACAGACACAGACACAGACACAGACACAGACACAGACACAGACACAGACACAGACACAGACACAGACACAGACACAGACACAGACACAGACACAGACACAGACACAGACACAGACACAGACACAGACACAGACACAGACACAGACACAGACACAGACACAGACACAGACACAGACACAGACACAGACACAGACACAGACACAGACACAGACACAGACACAGACACAGACACAGACACAGACACAGACACAGACACAGACACAGACACAGACACAGACACAGACACAGACACAGACACAGACACAGACACAGACACAGACACAGACACAGACACAGACACAGACACAGACACAGACACAGACACAGACACAGACACAGACACAGACACAGACACAGACACAGACACAGACACAGACACAGACACAGACCACAGACACAGACACAGACACAGACACAGACACAGACACAGACACAGACACAGACACAGACACAGACACAGACACAGACACAGACACAGACACAGACACAGACACAGACACAGACACAGACACAGACACAGACACAGACACAGACACAGACACAGACACAGACACAGACACAGACACAGACACAGACACAGACACAGACACAGACACAGACACAGACACAGACACAGACACAGACACAGACACAGACACAGACACAGACACAGACACAGACACAGACACAGACACAGACACAGACACAGACACAGACACAGACACAGACACAGACACAGACACAGACACAGACACAGACACAGACACAGACACAGACACAGACACAGACACAGACACAGACACAGACACAGACACAGACACAGACACAGACACAGACACAGACACAGACACAGACACAGACACAGACACAGACACAGACACAGACACAGACACAGACACAGACACAGACACAGACACAGACACAGACACAGACACAGACACAGACACAGACACAGACACAGACACAGACACAGACACAGACACAGACACAGACACAGACACAGACACAGACACAGACACAGACACAGACACAGACACAGACACAGACACAGACACAGACACAGACACAGACACAGACACAGACACAGACACAGACACAGACACAGACACAGACACAGACACAGACACAGACACAGACACAGACACAGACACAGACACAGACACAGACACAGACACAGACACAGACACAGACACAGACACAGACACAGACCACAGACACAGACACAGACACAGACACAGACACAGACACAGACACAGACACAGACACAGACACAGACACAGACACAGACACAGACACAGACACAGACACAGACACAGACACACAGACACAGACACAGACACAGACACAGACACAGACACAGACACAGACACAGACACAGACACAGACACAGACACAGACACAGACACAGACACAGACACAGACACAGACACAGACACAGACACAGACACAGACACAGACACAGACACAGACACAGACACAGACACAGACACAGACACAGACACAGACACAGACACAGACACAGACACAGACACAGACACAGACACAGACACAGACACAGACACAGACACAGACACAGACACAGACACAGACACAGACACAGACACAGACACAGACACAGACACAGACACAGACACAGACACAGACACAGACACAGACACAGACACAGACACAGACACAGACACAGACACAGACACAGACACAGACACAGACACAGACACAGACACAGACACAGACACAGACACAGACACAGACACAGACACAGACACAGACACACAGACACAGACACAGACACAGACACAGACACAGACACAGACGCAGACCAGACCAGACCAGACGCAGACCAGACGCAGACGCAGACGCAGACGCAGACGCAGACGCAGACGCAGACGCAGACGCAGACGCAGACGCAGACGCAGACGCAGACGCAGACGCAGACGCAGACGCAGACGCAGACGCAGACGCAGACGCAGACGCAGACGCAGACGCAGACGCAGACGCAGACGCAGACGCAGACGCAGACGCAGACGCAGACGCAGACGCAGACGCAGACGCAGACGCAGACGCAGACGCAGACGCAGACGCAGACGCAGACGCAGACGCAGACGCAGACGCAGACGCAGACGCAGACGCAGACGCAGACGCAGACGCAGACGCAGACGCAGACGCAGACGCAGACGCAGACGCAGACGCAGACGCAGACGCAGACGCAGACGCAGACGCAGACGCAGACGCAGACGCAGACGCAGACGCAGACGCAGACGCAGACGCAGACGCAGACGCAGACGCAGACGCAGACGCAGACGACGCAGACGCAGACGCAGACGCAGACGCAGACGCAGACGCAGACGCAGACGCAGACGCAGACGCAGACGCAGACGCAGACGCAGACGCAGACGCAGACGCAGACGCAGACGCAGACGCAGACGCAGACGCAGACGCAGACGCAGACGCAGACGCAGACGCAGACGCAGACGCAGACGCAGACGCAGACGCAGACGCAGACGCAGACGCAGACGCAGACGCAGACGCAGACGCAGACGCAGACGCAGACGCAGACGCAGACGCAGACGCAGACGCAGACGCAGACGCAGACGCAGACGCAGACGCAGACGCAGACGCAGACGCAGACGCAGAGACGCAGACGCAGACGCAGACGCAGACGCAGACGCAGACGCAGACGCAGACGCAGACGCAGACGCAGACGCAGACGCAGACGCAGACGCAGACGCAGACGCAGACGCAGACGCAGACGCAGACGCAGACGCAGACGCAGACGCAGACGCAGACGCAGACGCAGACGCAGACGCAGACGCAGACGCAGACGCAGACGCAGACGCAGACGCAGACGCAGACGCAGACGCAGACGCAGACGCAGACGCAGACGCAGACGCAGACGCAGACGCAGACGCAGACGCAGACGCAGACGCAGACGCAGACGCAGACGCAGACGCAGACGCAGACGCAGACGCAGACGCAGACGCAGACGCAGACGCAGACGCAGACGCAGACGCAGACGCAGACGCAGACGCAGACGCAGACGCAGACGCAGACGCAGACGCAGACGCAGACGCAGACGCAGACGCAGACGCAGACGCAGACGCAGACGCAGACGCAGACCAGACACAGACCAGACAGACACAGACACAGACACAGACACAGACACAGACACAGACACAGACACAGACACAGACACAGACACAGACACAGACACAGACACAGACACAGACACAGACACAGACACAGACACAGACACAGACACAGACACAGACACAGACACAGACACAGACACAGACACAGACACAGACCGACACAGACACAGACACAGACACAGACACAGACACAGACACAGACACAGACACAGACACAGACACAGACACAGACACAGACACAGACACAGACACAGACACAGACACAGACACAGACACAGACGACAGACACAGACACAGACACAGACACAGACACAGACACAGACACAGACACAGACACAGACACAGACACAGACACAGACACAGACACAGACACAGACACAGACACAGACACAGACACAGACACAGACACAGACACAGACACAGACACAGACACAGACACAGACACAGACACAGACACAGACACAGACACAGACACAGACACAGACACAGACACAGACACAGACACAGACACAGACACAGACACAGACACAGACACAGACACAGACACAGACACAGACACAGACACAGACACAGACACAGACACAGACACAGACACAGACACAGACACAGACACAGACACAGACACAGACACAGACACAGACACAGACACAGACACAGACACAGACACAGACACAGACACAGACACAGACACAGACACAGACACAGACACAGACACAGACACAGACACAGACACAGACACAGACACAGACACAGACACAGACACAGACACAGACACAGACACAGACACAGACACAGACACAGACACAGACACAGACACAGACACAGACACAGACACAGACACAGACACAGACACAGACACAGACACAGACACAGACACAGACACAGACACAGACACAGACACAGACACAGACACAGACACAGACACAGACACAGACACAGACACAGACACAGACACAGACACAGACACAGACACAGACACAGACACAGACACAGACACAGACACAGACACAGACACAGACACAGACACAGACACAGACACAGACACAGACACAGACACAGACACAGACACAGACACAGACACAGACACAGACACAGACACAGACACAGACACAGACACAGACACAGACACAGACACAGACACAGACACAGACACAGACACAGACACAGACACAGACACAGACACAGACACAGACACAGACACAGACACAGACACAGACACAGACACAGACACAGACACAGACACAGACACAGACACAGACACAGACACAGACACAGACACAGACACAGACACAGACACAGACACAGACACAGACACAGACACAGACACAGACACAGACACAGACACAGACACAGACACAGACACAGACACAGACACAGACACAGACACAGACACAGACACAGACACAGACACAGACACAGACACAGACACAGACACAGACACAGACACAGACACAGACACAGACACAGACACAGACACAGACACAGACACAGACACAGACACAGACACAGACACAGACACAGACACAGACACAGACACAGACACAGACACAGACACAGACACAGACACAGACACAGACACAGACACAGACACAGACACAGACACAGACACAGACACAGACACAGACACAGACACAGACACAGACACAGACACAGACACAGACACAGACACAGACACAGACACAGACACAGACACAGACACAGACACAGACACAGACACAGACACAGACACAGACACAGACACAGACACAGACACAGACACAGACACAGACACAGACACAGACACAGACACAGACACAGACACAGACACAGACACAGACACAGACACAGACACAGACACAGACACAGACACAGACACAGACACAGACACAGACACAGACACAGACACAGACACAGACACAGACACAGACACAGACACAGACACAGACACAGACACAGACACAGACACAGACACAGACACAGACACAGACACAGACACAGACACAGACACAGACACAGACACAGACACAGACACAGACA
Organism: Chirona hameri; assembly: GCA_036785665.1. Lineage (NCBI taxonomy): Eukaryota > Metazoa > Arthropoda > Thecostraca > Balanomorpha > Balanidae > Chirona > Chirona hameri. The sequence continues at coordinate 46,248 of JAXIVJ010010066.1, forward strand.
CAGACACAGACACAGACACAGACACAGACACAGACACAGACACAGACACAGACACAGACACAGACACAGACACAGACACAGACACAGACACAGACACAGACACAGACACAGACACAGACACAGACACAGACACAGACACAGACACAGACACAGACACAGACACAGACACAGACACAGACACAGACACAGACACAGACACAGACACAGACACAGACACAGACACAGACACAGACACAGACACAGACACAGACACAGACACAGACACAGACACAGACACAGACACAGACACAGACACAGACACAGACACAGACACAGACACAGACACAGACACAGACACAGACGCAGACGCAGACGCAGACGCAGACGCAGACGCAGACGCAGACGCAGACGCAGACGCAGACGCAGACGCAGACGCAGACGCAGACGCAGACGCAGACGCAGACGCAGACGCAGACGCAGACGCAGACGCAGACGCAGACGCAGACGCAGACGCAGACGCAGACGCAGACGCAGACGCAGACGCAGACGCAGACGCAGACGCAGACGCAGACGCAGACGCAGACGCAGACGCAGACGCAGACGCAGACGCAGACGCAGACGCAGACGCAGACGCAGACGCAGACGCAGACGCAGACGCAGACGCAGACGCAGACGCAGACGCAGACGCAGACGCAGACGCAGACGCAGACGCAGACGCAGACGCAGACGCAGACGCAGACGCAGACGCAGACGCAGACGCAGACGCAGACGCAGACGCAGACGCAGACGCAGACGCAGACGCAGACGCAGACGCAGACGCAGACGCAGACGCAGACGCAGACGCAGACGCAGACGCAGACGCAGACGCAGACGCAGACGCAGACGCAGACGCAGACGCAGACGCAGACGCAGACGCAGACGCAGACGCAGACGCAGACGCAGACGCAGACGCAGACGCAGACGCAGACGCAGACGCAGACGCAGACGCAGACGCAGACGCAGACGCAGACGCAGACGCAGACGCAGACGCAGACGCAGACGCAGACGCAGACGCAGACGCAGACGCAGACGCAGACGCAGACGCAGACGCAGACGCAGACGCAGACGCAGACGCAGACGCAGACGCAGACGCAGACGCAGACGCAGACGCAGACGCAGACGCAGACGCAGACGCAGACGCAGACGCAGACGCAGACGCAGACGCAGACGCAGACGCAGACGCAGACGCAGACGCAGACGCAGACGCAGACGCAGACGCAGACGCAGACGCAGACGCAGACGCAGACGCAGACGCAGACGCAGACGCAGACGCAGACGCAGACGCAGACGCAGACGCAGACGCAGACGCAGACGCAGACGCAGACGCAGACGCAGACGCAGACGCAGACGCAGACGCAGACGCAGACGCAGACGCAGACGCAGACGCAGACGCAGACGCAGACGCAGACGCAGACGCAGACGCAGACGCAGACGCAGACGCAGACGCAGACGCAGACGCAGACGCAGACGCAGACGCAGACGCAGACGCAGACGCAGACGCAGACGCAGACGCAGACGCAGACGCAGACGCAGACGCAGACGCAGACGCAGACGCAGACGCAGACGCAGACGCAGACGCAGACGCAGACGCAGACGCAGACGCAGACGCAGACGCAGACGCAGACGCAGACGCAGACGCAGACGCAGACGCAGACGCAGACGCAGACGCAGACGCAGACGCAGACGCAGACGCAGACGCAGACGCAGACGCAGACGCAGACGCAGACGCAGACGCAGACGCAGACGCAGACGCAGACAGCAGACACAGACACAGACACAGACCAGACACAGACACAGACACAGACACAGACACAGACACAGACACAGACACAGACACAGACACAGACACAGACACAGACACAGACACAGACACAGACACAGACACAGACACAGACACAGACACAGACACAGACACAGACACAGACACAGACACAGACACAGACACAGACACAGACACAGACACAGACACAGACACAGACACAGACACAGACACAGACACAGACACAGACACAGACACAGACACAGACACAGACACAGACACAGACACAGACACAGACACAGACACAGACACAGACACAGACACAGACACAGACACAGACACAGACAGACACAGACACAGACACAGACACAGACACAGACACAGACACAGACACAGACACAGACACAGACACAGACACAGACACAGACACAGACACAGACACAGACACAGACACAGACACAGACACAGACACAGACACAGACACAGACACAGACACAGACACAGACACAGACACAGACACAGACACAGACACAGACACAGACACAGACACAGACACAGACACAGACACAGACACAGACACAGACACAGACACAGACACAGACACAGACACAGACACAGACACAGACACAGACACAGACACAGACACAGACACAGACACAGACACAGACACAGACACAGACA